>PVKA01004891.1:0-95003 GCA_004027165.1 Ctenomys sociabilis
TGTAAATGAAAGGGTTGAGCATAGGAGTGATGATGGTGTAGAAGACAGCGGGCACTCCCGCGCCGGGCCCGCCTGAACGCGGCTGCAGGTAGATGCAGACAGGCGGCAGGTAGTACAGGAGCACCACGGTGAGGTGGGCGGAGCAGGTGGAGAAGGCCCGCTGCCGGCCCTCCGCGGTGCGGATGCGCAGCACAGTGGCCACGATGAAGACGTAGGACGTGACGATGAGGAGCAGGCAGCCTGCAGCCACTACGCCAATGTTGGCAAGCATGACAAGCTCGTTAATGGTGGTGTCCGCACAGGCCAGCTTCAGCACAGGGGGGATGTCGCAGAAGAAATAGGCGACGTGGTGAGGCCCGCAGTAGTGCAGGCGGAAGGTGAGGGAGGTATGGACAGCCGAGTGCGCCGCACCTACGGCCCAGGTGATCCCTGCCAGCCCCGCGCACATCCTTTTGCTCATGGCCACTGGGTAGTGCAGAGGCTGACAGATGGCCAGATAACGATCGTAGGCCATGACCGTGTACAGGAAGCACTCGGTGCTGGCCAGAAAGTGAAAGCAGTAAAGTTGTACAGCACAGCCTCGGAAGGAGATCAGCTTCTCCTTGGGAGTCAGTAGGCCTGCCAGGACCTTGGGCACTGTCACTGTAGACAAGCAGGCATCCAGGAAGGACAGATGGCCCAGGAAATGGTACATGGGGGAGTGGAGGTGCGGGTCAGAGGCCACAGTGAGGAGAATGAGGAGATTCCCGGTCACCGTGGTGCTGTAGATGAGAAGGAAGAGGAAGAAGAAGAGGCTGGGGTGCTCCCCTGTGTACTGCAGACCTTCCAGGAGGAAGTGGCTCACCGCTGTCCCATTGAGGTGCTGCGACTTGAAAGCCATCTTTTCTCAGACTAGTTACGTAGTCCCTTTGCAACAACACAGACGTTACTAAGTAGAGTGAATTGCTGTTTGGCTTTCCTGAATTCAGCATCCATTTGGGCACACCATGTTGGTCTCATCATATACAAAAGAGAAGGAGACAAAGGTTTGTCAACCAAAGATTTGCTCTGTTCTTGTGTTTTCTTGCTGCCTGTTCTTCCAGAATGAATGATTCAGTGAATGATCTGAAGAACAAAACAGGTTGTAAAAGTTAATTGCAAAAAAGTGCTCTCTAAAAATGACTGTAGAGTGTAAACCTTGCTCTCATTGAGTGTCGGTTTTTGGACATATTCCTGAACTCTGAAACCTTTGATCTCTTCACTTGCTGTGCCATGCTTCAGCTGTGGAAAGGCAGCTCTTTATTGCTGTTTGCCACTGTTTGTTGAATCCCACCTCAGGGACTTGCTTAGAGTTTGTGTGCTATTACATCAGCCAGAAATACAGCAACGCCCCAGCCCTCATCATACACAAGGAGTTCTTTAGAATTTCAGATACCCATAATCCTCAGGTGCACAGCTA
This sequence comes from Ctenomys sociabilis, assembly GCA_004027165.1. Lineage (NCBI taxonomy): Eukaryota > Metazoa > Chordata > Mammalia > Rodentia > Ctenomyidae > Ctenomys > Ctenomys sociabilis. The sequence continues at coordinate 1,439 of PVKA01004891.1, forward strand.
CGAAGCCCTGGAGAGTACACCAAGTAACTACCACAACAAATTGTTTCATACATTTCTGTAAAGTTTTATCTTAAATGTGGGGAAATTGTTTTCCAATTCCTTTCTTGATTTTTTTCCACTGGGATGAAATTGAAGTTTAAGATTTCTCTTTGATCGTTTCCATCCTTTACCTGCTAAGCCTAACTAGCCAGTGTATTTTATGAAAAAAAGCATTCTTTAAATTGCTTTTTCTCCTCTTAGGTCTCCAATTCCCATGAGTTTTACCTAAGCCTGATTGTGTATATTTTATTTCTAGCTTTTATAACAACATTTAGTACTTACTCCTTAAGATGTTAAATTATTCTGTCCTCTACTTCTTTTTTAAATTTTATTTTATTGAAAAAAAATAAAACAGAAATTCATGACAAAATAATAGAATAACAATGCTGAACCCAATATATATTATCATCTTCAAAGTATTTACACAGAGTACAAGTTATGCACATAAAGATTCTCCAGTTGATATGAGGACAACCCTCCCTTTTCAGTGAAGTAAGAAATACTCATAATATAGCTAACTTGCTATTTTGAAAATAACATCTCTATCTTTTCTGTGCCTCAAAGCCTATAATATGAAGTGTATGTTTTTATGATACTCAAAAATATCTCCCAGTTCTTTTCTTTATGATGAGAAGGCTTTAGTACCAGTTCTAAACTTTTTAAGTATGTAGGCTTAAGATTATATCTTTTAATGTCTTAGTAGTGCTACTTCCTCTTAAAGTTCTTTACTGTTTTATGGTTAACATGGCAGACGTTTAAATATTTTCCTAAATTGCGTGTGGATGAAGTCATAGATCAAAAACATTTCCCTGTACCACAATGAAAAAATAATTCATACATCTTTTTTGGTTTGTATTTGTATTTTATGTTTAGAGTCATGATTCAACTGCTAATTCTTTCTACATATAGTGGATACAATGAGGATTTGAATTTTGTCTTTATCCGAAGACTCCCAAGTTTTCTCAAACTATTTATTAACATGTGATCTTTCCCTTACTATGGTGCCATATTAATCATACATAGCACTAAATTTCTTTAAGTACTTGTAACTGTTTTTTTCAGTTTGTAATAGATTTCATTTCTGTTTCTAGGTCATTTATCTGTTGGTATACTCAGGTACCAGTGCTATGCTCTTTATAAGCATGTAGGCTTTACTGTATCTTTTAATGTCTGGTAAGGCTACTTTCCTTTAAAATTCCCTAGCGTTTTATTGCACATTCTTCTATATGTTTTATTTATTTCATTTAGCTTTTTATTGTGTATTTATTTATTTTAGGCAGAGTCTTGCTATGTAGTTCAGGCTGGCCTTGAGCTTATTTTGTTGCCCAAGCTGGCCTTGGAATTCTGGCAGTCCTCCTGTCTCAGCCTCTGAGTACTGGGATTATACATGTGCACTACTATACCTGGTTAACGTTATATGCTTATTTCATGTGAGCTTTAGTTTAGTCCCCTTTGCATAATTTTATTCTTTGCTTCTAGGGTTATCAACTGTTTTCAGGATACTTTAACGTGTACTTATTGGCTAGAGAGAAGTGATCTTGTTCTTTTCTCTGTATCTTTCCTTCTTCTTCTGACTTTTTATTTCCCTTAACTCATACTTAATAAAATTACAAAATATTGACACACTCATCTTCTATCTCCTTGCCTCATGTGATTCTTGCAGGTGTACTTCTGTAATTTAAGATATTCACTTTAATTTTACATTTTTGCATAGCTTTCATCTTTGAAGGACAGCTCAGTTATTTACACTGTCGCTGAATTTTGTGAGACACATTGCTCCGTTATTGGTTTGCTTTGCATGTTGATCACTTTGTATGTTTGTTTCATAAGTGAGGTGCTCCATTTAATTCTTGTGCCTTTGTGAAGAATTTGGTGATTTGGCTGGAGGCTAAAATCTGTCTGAGATCTGGTTTTATAAAACATTTGAGAAACTAGAATAAAACAAACATTTCTTAAAATAACTTTGACATCAATTCCAAGACAAAAAATCACAGATTGATATCTTCATCACTATATATGCACATAATAAAAGAAAAAATATAATATGAAACTATGCTTAAATGAAATGGATAGATATGTTAACATAAAAATTATTGTAATTGACCACTTAAAAACATTAATGGCTAGTGCAATTCTGCACCATTTCCAACTTTTTAAATTAGTTTTTATTCTCTTTAGAAATGATAAGTAGATAATAATAAGCCCCCTTTTTCAAAAAAATAAATGGGAGGAAGATACCATAGTAAATCAAAGATGGAATAGCACCTTATTTGAGAATAACTGTACTGAATTAGTATTTGGTGTTCAATTTATTTTTTTATTATTTTTATTTTTACTTTTATTATTTTATTGAAGAACAAATAGCAATGAGACAGTTTCAAATCAAATTAGTAGAACAGATTCAATAATTTATACATTGTATATTGTTTTCATAGTGTTTTTTTGTTGCACAAGGCGCTTACATGGTATTCTATTTACAAACACTATTAGAGCAGAAGCCTATAATCAATGAATTAAGAGCATGTAGCTGTATACCTATCTTTTTTTCAAAGCTGAATTATAGTACAGTTTCAATAATTAATACTTTTTACATTGTTATCTTCCTACTGGTTATCCATAGTACAAGAAGCAGATAGGATATCCTGTCCAAACATGATTAATGCAAATATTTCTTCCCATAGAATTATGCAAAATTACTGCATATTTATCCTAGCTGTAATGTTAATACAAACACAGAATGGTTCTTTCTTTGTATCCTCTCCTCTTTTTTTTTTTTTGTTTAGTCCTGTCAGAGATGAGTATTCTAATGTCATTCGATTATTGTAGGTGCTTGAATTCAGGGAAACAATCCAACACAGTCCAGCAGTCCACAATAGTAGTGGGTTATCCGAAGTTCTTGACTAGAGCCATTTACAGCTCAGCTTATTATTATGGCCTTATTTTATATACCTTGTTTTTATACTTTGCTGCTGGATGGATAAGACCAAGATAAAGCAAGATCTATATAATAAAAAATGTAACTTTTGTATCTGATGAGGTCAGTCATGTCCCCTCAGGGTTTATCCTGTAACCCTGTACCTCACTTTGTAGATCCTTTGTCAGTGTCAGCCATGTGGATGAGTCACGGCAATTGCATGACCAGTTTGCTCTCTGTGAAAGCCTGAGAGAAAGTTTTCTCTCCATGTGACTCTCCTTAGGTACACTATAGATCATCGATCACATTCCTCTGTGGCTCCATAATCTCCTTGTTCAGAAAATTTGGAGCACAACTGAGTTCCATGATGTTACAATACAGGTTCTCCTATGTCCTGAGTCTTCAGGTGCTCAACTTATTACACCCAACTAAATTGACTAGCATGGCTCTAAGTGTGGGAGGCCCACTGGAGGATTGTTGCTGTCAGTGCAAGAGGCAGAGCTGGAGAAGCTGGTAAGAGGCAGTTAGGGACACTCTTTGGAGACACTGTTGAAGCTGCTAGTTCTCCTGGGCTATTCTTCTGAAGGACCTTGCCATGCTGGATTTCCTGATCATCCTGGCTGTTCTTGTTGAAGGAGGAGCTCAGTTATTTCTGAGAATGGCTATGGTTTACTTCAGGGGAGCGCTACTCCTCATCTTGCACATTGCATCCTGGCGGCGGAGGGGAAGATGGTGCACTGCTCAGCCTTGTGGAGAAGCTTGTCATACTGACTTTCCTCATAGGAACTCAACTTTTGTCATCCCTGGAGGAGCTTGGGATCCCTCTGTTGCTGAGGGTGGCTGTGGTACTTGTTGAGGGGGCTCTGGTTCTTATCGTGAGCATTGTTTCTTGGCTTCAGTGCAGAGCCCTCAGCCTGCTAGCACAGATCCTTCATCTCATTAGCATAGACTTTCTAGCTTCCACCATTGACGTTTGGGCCTTTCCAGTACGGATCTGTGAAGTGATTCTGCAAGAGACATTGTTTTGGGCACTAGGCCTCCAATTGGACTTGTGAGAGACATGGATATGGGCTCTAAGTTTGCATCTAGACTCGTGAAGGACATTAGAATCCAGACCCTCAGCTGGATTCCTTGGTCCGTAGTGTGTGGACAGATTTTTGTGCATTCTTATGTATGGTGTTTTTGGTGATTCATTATAAAATAATCTTATAAAATGTGCACTGTATTCTACTGTTTCCCTTGAAAATACCCCAAACCATGATAGTAACCAGCCTCTGAAAAGTTGGTGTTTTCTTCCCAAACAGTTCTCATCACTGCACAGCCAACAATTACAATGAAAGCCATGTGAGCAGAGTGTTTGCCAGTGGGACCTCAAAAGTTTTTCAAGTTCCCAGTGAACAATACCAAATATTTTCAGCTGAGGAACATTGGGTCTGTCTTAAATTAACATATTTCAGCAGTTAGAAGTCATTATGTTTGCCAATGATCTGAAACAATTTTTCCATTTCAAAGAATCCCTGGCTTTTACTCATTTTTCAGGATAAAGGAAGTAGGAGAAACTGAAACAAATGGCACAAACTAGAGCCTGTTAATGGAACCAAAAGTAAAAGTCTTTGAATTTTCTGTGTGTGTGAGGAATAAATGGAAGGAGAAAAGTCTCCAATAAATTAAAATCATTAAATAATATTTAACATTCAGTGAAAAATATTTTCATAAAAATAGTGGGATGTTTTGAAAGCATGAGAAAGGGCTGGGAATGAATGTCAGCGGCAAAGCACTTAGCATGCATGAAATCCTGGCACCACAAAAAGTGAAGAAAACATATGAGAAGCTTGACAAGGTATAACTAGTATAAGCATTCTAGGAGCATTGCATTCAAGAAGCAATAGGATGGAGAATAGTCTAGACAACATAGTTAGATTCTATTTCAGAAAATGAAACCAAGCAAAAAAGAGAAACATCATTTTATATTTAACATTTTTTATAGAAAATATAAATATTCCTTGTCTATATGAATAGAAAAGAATCAAATGTTAACTAGAAATCTATCAACATATATTTATAGTGCACATAGAGAATGATGAAAGTATTTAATAAAAGAGCTTTGATTGGTGCCTGGTTCTCTGTTACAGGTTCAATGGCTAGCACTGAATCAAAAAAAATTCTGAAAGAAGCGGTATGGTATTTAGGTGATAGGACAGATATTATCGGAATTTAATCTCATGGAATCTAGTTTTTACTCATTTAATCAGTCAAAAATTTTGTTTAGTTTCTCTTCCTTTATTTTTATATCTCACAGACCGCATTATCTGAACCCAATGTTCACAAGTTCAGTGATTTAGTTTTTTTTTAATGAAGAATAATTATTGTTTCTTTTACATAAAGTCTTTTCCATAGGACAATTATAAGTTTATTTCTCTCTCTCTCTCTCATTTGTATTTTAGGGAAAGGTCTACAGGGTGTTCGATTCTCCTGTTTACAGCCTCCCAAGGGCTGGGATTTCAGGCGTGTGCCACCATGCCCGGTCTCAATTGACTCTCAGTGTATCCCAGGGGTGGTGCTGGCAGGGCAGTCCTAGGAATCAAACCCCTGGCCCCAGTGCCTGCTTGCAGATGTTTTAATCCCCTGAGCTATTTGGCTGGTCCTATAAATTTATTTCTTGTTTTCACCTTCTTTTATTCCAACATTCAAACATCAATTTGCAACTTCTGCATTTCCTCATAAAAAGTAATTGGTAAAGGATGTAGCCTTCTATTAGAGAAAATGTAGAAACCAAGCAGATTAAATCTTTCAATCTGCTGGACAACAGTGCAGTACTGTGGTATGATTCAAAGAAGGGAAATTAAGTAAATCCCAAGACTGAATTTAGAGTCAGTTTCCAGGGTGCAGCGTGCTGTGACACCAGGAGTATTAAGTTTCTTAGTGGTTAATGCCTCTCTTAGGCCTAAGGGAAAGGTACTGTACACGTGCCAAGCCTATCAAAAGAACCCACAGCAAAGAGACTCAAGAAAAAGACTCCAAGATCTGCCTCAGGGAATAGCAAGAATGCTGTGATGAGAGGAAAGCCAGGAGACTGTTTAGAAGCAGATTATTGGCAATGTCATACTTATTTTTAAATTTAAATATTTACTATATATTTTGATCATGTCATATTTCTCAGTTATTCTTCTCTTGTTGCTGGAACAAATACTGACATTCAACATTAAGGAAGGAAAGGTTTATTTAGCTCACAGTTATTGGAGGTTTCAGTCCATAGTTGGCTGGCTCCAAGGCAGAGTGAAACATGGCAAAGGACAGCAGTTCATGGCAGTGGCGAGAGGAGAGAGTAAGAGCAAATGGGAGGAGAAGCAGGAACAATGGCTACAGAGAGCAAGTCTCCCTCATATTGCATTGAGGCTACCTGCCCTATGCCAGGGGTAGTACTCACACCCATAATCCCAGCAGCACTCACACCCATAATTCCAGCAGCACTCACACCCATAATCCCAGCAGCACTCACACCCATAATCCTAGTGGATTGTGAGCTAATTACAAACTTTAGAAGTCCCCCCATGAGGCTTTGGGGGGATGACTAGACACAAACCATAACACATATATAAGTAAATTTTAATATATGAAATTAAAGAGTCACAAGGAAGCAAAAATTAAACTTTAAGTAGCAGTAAGAAGGAGAAATACCCACACAGACTGACACTACTTTTTGCTCTGATACTAATTTTTTAATATATATTTAAGGTTAGGTGATCTGAACACAATTTTGAAAGCAGAAAATTCTCTAAAGAGTTAAAGTTACAGGCAAAGTACTGCTCAATACAATTCTTTCTCACAGGAAATTCAAATCCTGGACTCAGAAATTAATTCAACTGTTATGTTTGTTGGTTTTTAACAGTGGATGGATAATAAGGTAACATTTGTTATGTAGTTTTTATTAGAGTGATACAAATTAAAGCAATACTGAGATTCCATCTCACTCTATAAAAAAGTGGCTGTTATCAGGAACTCAACCAATAATAAATCCTTGAAGGGCTGTGGGAAAAAAGAACCTTTCTCCACTACTGTGACGGTATAGACTGGTGCAAGCACTGTGGAAAAGTGTTGAGATTCCTAAAAACAAGGGGATTAGAATTTCCATTTGACTCAGCTATTCACCTTCTGAGTATTTACAGATGTCAATACTATTAAAAACTTCTTACCAGAGTATGCACCTATGTTTATAGCAACACAATTTATAATAGCTAAATCTTAGAATCAACCCAAATGTCCATCAACTGATGAGTGGATAAGGTTTAAGAATGTGGATGTATTCTCATTCTGCCCTAAAGAAGGCTAAACTTCAGGCATTTCTAGACAAATGGATGCAACTTGAAACTATACTCTTAAAGTGAAATAAATCAGACTCAAACATGTAAAGATACTATTGCTTCCCTGGTGTGAGAAACTGAAAGAGTAAGGACAAAATGTTCAACAGATTGTGAAATTGGAAGAAACTATTCAAAAGGAAAGAAGAACCAGGTTGAAGTAAAGGAGAAAGGAAAGAAGTGAAAATGAAAAAAATTTAGAAAAAGGATAAAAAAGAAACAAAGCTTTGTAACTAGGGAGAGGAAGATGTGGTGAAAGATGGAGAGCAGATTGGAAAAAAAGGAGAAATCAAAATATATTTTGTATGGGCACAGATTTCCCATGGTGAATATTATGATCATCATGTATATCTAAATTGTACCAATATGCTTAGTAAAAAATAATGAACCCAGGCTGATGACATCTGCTGATAATCTGAGACCTGAGTGGAGTTAAAGCAAGAGGATGGCAAATGCACCCAGGAAACTTAGGAAATTCCTGTCTAAAGAAACAAACTATGAACAGAAAAGGACTATAGCTTAGTCCTCCTTTGGGTTTTATTTCCAGTGCTGGAGAGAAGGAGAGGGAGAGGGAGAGGGAGAGAAAGAGAGGGAGAGAAGGAAAAGGAGAAGGTGGGGGAGGGAAGGGGAAGGAAGAGAGAGAGAGAGGGAAACAAGATGGAAAGTGAAACAGAGCTGTTTTATATGTCTCCATTAAGAAGTCTTAGTGACTCCTATTTGGGTATGACTTGGCTGTGGCTCTGATGGACAGAAAGGTCCTCATGCTTGCTTTAATCTGGCTTCCAGCCAATTCCATCCTGGGCCCAGGGCCTTATTAGTTACGTTCTGCTTCTCTCTGTTCCACAGAGTATATAGGCACGCACAGGACTCAAATTTCATACATTTTCCAGAGAACTGGAAATTATCTTGGGGTGCTCTTCCTGAGAGCTAACTAGGCTTCTATCAAACATTCTCCTAGGTCTATCTTTACATTCCTCTTCCCATCATGTGAGGAACTCTATGCAGCATTCTCCTCTCGCTGATGGGGTATTATGAGGATTTTGCTGCTACATGTTATCATACACTTTCAGGAAGTGAGTTTTATAAATTCCAGGCTTAAAGATTTATTTCTCTTTTCTTAATCAATGCCTGTTGTACATGGAATTGTATAAGTTGTTACTCATTTTGGGCATGTATTTTATCTCTCTTTGTTTACAAATTCATTTTATTCCTTTAAGGTTAGACACCTATTTGGTATAAACAGCATCACTGGTTTATCATTTTACTGCATATGTTTGTGCTGAGTGGAATATAATTGCCAGGTCATACATATTTTGATGTTTAATATTGTACTCTATTATAATGAATATTAAGGAAATTCCTTGAGGAAACACATTCTCTAAGACAGATTCTGTTACACAGCAATCACAGCTCTTACATTATCTTATTTTTTTTTTTTCAAACAACTGGACTAGAGTCTGAGGCATACAGTGGGCCTCCTGGCCTGTATTGGTAATGCAGTTTTTGAACAGTAGCAATTCATCTCTAGAATTAGAACATCTTGCAAATAAAGTGTCCCTACTCTGATGGTGGTAACATTCTTATAAAGAAAAACCACTAGTGTGGACTTTAGGCCACTATTTGTCTTCTTTTATCCTATCCCATGCCCCATTTGCCCACCCCACATTCAGATCCAAGTGCCTTGCAATATGCAGAGAGCCGTGGCATCTCATATACTTGTTTACCATGTCAGATGACCTACCTTATTAACATCCATGCAGGATCAGGATGATTCGATTTATGTCTGCAAAGCAAAGCAGTGTATTTGTGCCTTAATTCTACTAACATGGAGCCTGGGGAATGCTTGGAAGTTGAGACTACCTATGGCCATGGCACAGTACACATATGGAAACTCCCACTGAGGCAAAATTACTCTGAGTTCAAGTCTAAGGTCATTTCTGATCTACTTTGTCAAAGTATAAGGGAGAGAGAAAGGGGTTTGGAAAATATTTTACTTTCTTTAATTTCAATCTCCCTGTAGCTACACAGGAATAATAAAATACCTACCTCCTATAATTTTTATCAGGGTCAAATCAGTTTGTATGAAGGTTATTTGTGTCAGCATCAAAGATGAGAAGCAGTAATGTGCATCTTAATGTATTTCATAGAGAAACAGTTTTTATGCACATGTTTTATTTATATTCCATGTTTTGTTCAAGGTGAAGTCTCTGCGAAATGGTTTTTACTGATTATCAATGAGACAGAAAGGAGAAATACAGAAAATCATAGTGAGCACAGTTAACAACGTGATAATTTCCAGGTTCCCAATTCTGTACCTAGGAGTCCTTTACCCTCCACATGGATCAGTCTTTCTTTACGTGCCTTAAAATCTTCAGATGACGATGATGATGATGATTTTTTTTGTATTCAGGACAGGGTCTACAGGGTGTCCAAGGTCTCACTACTAGATCGCACTGGTAGTGATCTTCCTGTTTACAGCCTCCTAAGTGCTGGGATTATAGGCACGTGTCACCACGCCCAGTCTCAATTGCTATCTCATTGCACCCCAGGGGTGGGGCTGGCAAGGCAGGCCCGGGGATGGAACTCCCGACCCCTGCGTCTGCCTAAGCAGCAGCTTTAATCCACTGAACTATTTGGCCAGTCCTATAAATCTCCAGATATTGGGCAGCCTATCCACTGCCTTGCATTTCTGTGCCCACACTGAGTCTATGCTGGGTGAAGTCAGTGAGTCCGTACTTTCCTTAGGGCTCCCAGCCTCCACAAGGCTGCCTTCATCTCTTTGTTACGGAGTGTATAGATAATGGGGTTCAGCAAAGGAGTGATGACTGTATAGAAAACAGCCACCACCCCATCCAGAGGTTCCTGTGAACCAGGCCGCAGGTAAATGAAGGTGCAGGGCACATAGTACACAATGACTACGGTGAGGTGGGCGGCACAGGTGGAGAAGGCGTTCCGGCGCCCATCCACTGACTGGATTCGCAGGATGGCAGCCACAATGTAGCCATAGGAAGTGAGGATGAGCATGAAGCAGGTGAGGGCCAGGAAGCCAATGTCCACAAATGTGACCAGCTCGTTGATTGTGGTGTCAGCACAGGCCAGACGGAGGATAGCTGGAATGTCACAGAAGAAGTAATCAACTCTGTTGGGGCCACAGAAGGGTAAGCGGAATATGAAACTTGTTTGGAAGAGTGAGTGGATGGTTCCTCCCAGCCAAGTTCCCAAAGCCAGGTAGTTACAGACACTGCGGGTCATGATGCTAGCATAGTGCAAAGGCTTACAGATGGCCAGGAACCGGTCATAGGCCATGAGCGTGTAAAGAAAGCATTCAGTGCAGCCCAGAAAATGGAAGGAAAAAAGTTGGATTACACAGCCCCCAAAGGAGATGACCTTATTATCTAAGAGAAAGCCAGCCAGCATCTTGGGTACAATGGCAGAGGAAATGGTCATGTCCAAGAAGGACAAGTGACACAGGAACCAGTACATGGGGCGGTGGAGCCGGATATCCACCAAGACAGTGAGGATGATGAGCCCATTACCAGAGGCGGTGAGGATGTAGATGGCAAGAAAAGCCAGGAACAGCGGTAGCCCCAGCTGAGGCAGGTGGTGCAGGCCCACCAGAACGAAGTGAGATACAGAAGTCTGGTTTCCACTTTGCATTTCCTTGCTGTTCACATGGGTCAAAGAAAGAAGTGGAGAGACAGGCTTAACCTCCGTGCAAGATCGTGAGGTGTGGTTAATCTATGTCATCCTCAAATATGAGGAGAAGAAAATCTCCTTTGTGCTCACACTTTGGCCTCCTTGATCTTTATTGTTTATTTTTCCTCTCAGTCTGCCAATTATTGATTTGGAGCTCTTACTTGGTTCTGAGGAATAATCCTTTTCTCCAAATTATTATCCCTTTCATTTACATGTGTAAGTGAACATTTACCTTTGCTTTTTTCCCTCTATCTATAATTTTAACTGGATAAAGCAGCAGTCCTGCTTCATGAGAATGTGTAAGAATTAAATAAACTCATTCTCCTAATTCACAACAGCACTCAGTAAATAATAACTACTTTTTTTTTTTCATCAAATGTATACACCACAGTCCTTTGTAGTAGGGTAAATTCAGCACTTCTATAGGCCTGAAGTAAACCTGTGGCTTCTAGCATAATAAAGACTGTTTTCCTACAGAACTGCTGGGGAGTGACAATAGCTAGCATGAAAGCAAGGAATCACAAAACTGGGTGAGGGGTCATGTGAGCCCCCAAAGGAATGACCGCAATGTCTGCTCTTTCTAGAATCGCCTTCCTTCTTTCTACTTGTGTCTGCTCTAATACTCTACTTACAAACTGGAAGCAAACATCCAGTTTCACCTTCCCAAAGGCCCGGAGGCAGCCCAGACTCATTTGGAAGGCTTCAGAGGATGTGACCTGAAGCAGCACTTTGCCCAGTAGCCTGGTGGTCTAGGAAATGCCTTCTGCTTTGCCCATTCTACACCATGGGTCACTTCTATCCCTGTCCCAGCCTTCCTTTAAGACTGTTCTCAGTGGGACATTTGCTGGGTTTTTACTGTATTTTAGGATTTAAGATTTGCTGTGCTAACTCCTGGTAAGTCTCCAGTAAGCAAAAAATCACACTAAGTAGAAGTTTAAGCAGCCCAGAAAATAAACAATCTCTCAAAATGCAGCTGTGAAATCTGCTTCTAAACACATTTGAAGCAATTCATTGTGGTTTTTCAGATGCTTCCTTGATTACTGCATGGTAAGGGCATTGCCTAGGGGGAAGAAAAGAGGCACTCAGAAGTTAGTGTTGACCAATGTTCTAGTCTCCTGTCAGTGCTGTGTTCAACAAATAGGGCTTTACCTAAACATTTTCCCCCTATTTCCTTATATGTTAACCTCTTTAATTTGGAATGATCTTGTCCATGTGATATTTGGAAAGATTCTACTAACCCTTCAAAACCATATCAGATGGGACCCTCTCAGCAAAGCAGTTTCTCTTCCACCAAATGACGACTCACTTATTCTTAATATTACATTTTTGCTGTGTGGGTGTTTTTATTATCTAAAGATTAAATCCAGAATAATATCAACTAGGACCTATAACTAGAGTTCTCAAATCTTAAAATATTTACTCTTAGTTTCTCATTTATAAAGGGGGAGTGGAATGGGGATATATATGTAGATTTTCGCTAAAAAGAAATGTCAACTTCTTTTGAATATAAATTAATTCCCAAGTTAAGTTTTGTTCTCACATAAAGAATATCAGTTTTCTTTTTCTTCCCAATTCTCTTCTATATCATAGTATTTTCCTCCCTTTTGTCTTTCTGTAGCCTTGACACATTATTCCTAACTTGTTATTCTCTTTACAAAGAAATAATCTTTTTTACCTGGAAAGGCAGAAAAATACCCTGGTTTACCCATTACTAATTAAAACTCACACAAGAATTCAGTGTTCACATTTTAGTTAGTATTACTTAGATATCAACATATGAGAATGACATATATAATGAGAAGAGACGTCCACACTAAGGCTTGGGTAAAAAAGGATAGTAGACATAGCTTCCTTTGGCCTCAAACCCAATGTGACCCTGAAACTTACCTTAATCAGAAAATCTGAAGACATGTATTGGCTTTTGGCAAGCAGAGTTGAAAAATTTCCATCATCTCTGGAATAATGCCTCAGCTGTTCCTATGTCCTCAGCATCTTCAGCATCTAATAAATACATATCTTAGAGGAATTTTGATTACTGTGCTTGCACCTCCCTTTTGGACCTCTCCTGCTGGTGACTACTGCCTGTACATGAGTCTGCTGTGAGGCCTTGGGCTGTGCTCACTGCTTCCTGCAGTTCCTTAAGAAGACACATTTGAGCTTGGCAGGTGGCATCCTCATCTGACTTGCTCCTTCCTGGTTGCTCTCCTAGGCCCTATCCTTACACATCTCTGACTCATCCTTTTCCTTTGGGAAGCTTCATCTTAACTTTCTGATAAGCAGCTTCTTGCCCTTGGTAGTCCCGAAGGAGTAGGATATACACAGGGACAAATGTTGCTTCTGTTTCACCCTTCTGGGACAATTAACTTACCCCTGGAAATAAGTTGTATTAGGCCTGTAGCTATACCAGGAAATTATCTTAGTTGCTAGTATTGTCCTTATAGTATAGGATCCTGCTAAGACTAATTACTTGATGAAAATGTCAGTAGGCCCTTTCCACCTATAAATTGGCCTTACTTACTTATACTAATTAGATATGGATGAAATTTGAAAGAACCTTCAAAGGTAAAGATACTACCTGAATGCTGTATGTTATACACTCAAAAATATCCTCTGAATTGAACTTAGAGTAAGCTACTAGGACACTGCATTACAATGGGCACTATCATTATTTAGAACTCTATTATTCAGCATATACATAGGAAATTAACGCAGGGGCAAAATAAAGAACTTTCAACTCTTTAAGAGTCAAATGTACTTACACCTTGGAGAACTGTCAGAGAAATGATCCAAAGCAACTTTCAGTTTATGCTTGAAAAATAAAACCACAAAAAAATGAAGAATTTTCCAAAGGTGAAAGTCATACTTCTTAGTTAGTGGCTATAATTCCATTCAGGCCTATGTAGATAAATGGTATGGATTTACCCAGATCTGAGAATAAAGAAGCTTGTAGTCACAAGTTTGTGCTAACTATAAATCAACAAATACTGCAGTACTTCTTGTTTAATCTAGTTTACTTACTTTTAGCCATTATTAGTGAGCAAGCTTTTAAGGAGCACCTTGTGAGACACAGTTTTGTGCCTGTTTTATTTTTATTTTTTATTTTGTTTTGTATTTAGAATAGGGTCTAAGGGTCTCATTATGTAGATTGGAGTTGTAGTGATCTGCTCATGTCCAATCTCCTAAGAGCTGGGATTACAGGCACACACCACCATGCACAGACTCAAGTTCTGTCTCAGCGCCCTCTGGGGTCAAGGATGTCACTGCATGCTTGGGATCGAACCCTGGCTGCCATGCTTTGCTGAAGCGATTTGGCTGGCCCTTGTTTTACTTTTAGAATGAACCATTGTCCACATGAGCCATATAAAGTCAAAGCCAAGTGTTGGGCCTTTTGTTTTTCAGCATGCTTTCCCACTTCAAGGACACCATTTTCTGTTTTTCTTATGACAGTGAATGTAAATCAGATCTAGAGTTTGGCTAATGACTAATTATATATAAAGAAAGGAAGTGGGAAGAAAGTTAAGACTCCAAGCACGCAATTCTCTCGCATCACAAGGAGTGCTCTTTTGTGATATTTTGGTGGGAGAGTGCATTTACAAAGACTATGAGGCAAAGGAACACTGTAAAACAAAGGTGACTTTGGTTCCAAATTCCAATGTGGATCCTTAGTTTTGGGAAGTTAGTGAACCTAGGTCATTATTTTTATCCTAGTTTTCCCCGGTTTTCTATTTGATTTTCTATGCATGGGTAAACAGAAAGAGATATGGGTGCTTGGGAGATAGCTCATCAACATAAGCACCTGCCTGGCAAGCATAAGGTCCTGAATTCAATACTAAGTACAAAAAAAAAGAGACTAGAATGCATTCCAAAGACAACGTTTCTTATCTTACACTTTTGAAGTAGAAGAGCAAAAACAAAGAAGAGAGAAAACAAATTGAAACAGCAACAACCTGGTTTTAATTAATGAGGCAGCAGGAGGAGCAGATAGAGATAATCCTCAGTACTGGACTTTCAATTCCCATGAAGGATCATAAAATACCCTGTAATCTGAGGAAAATGTTTACTTATTTCTCCTTTGTGGAAGTGTGTGTGTGTGTGTGTGTGTGTGTGTGTGTGTGTATGTGTGTGTGCGTATCTTTTAGGGAAGCGAAGGAAAAGTGTCCTTTTTTTTTTGTTTTTTTTTGCAGTACTGGGGATTGAAGGACCCTGTGCTTGCTATGCAGGTGCTTATTCTACTGAACTATCTCCCTGACCCAGGAATGCCTTCTCAAGGAGCTAATTTTGCAGCTAGCTCTTGCAAGGAGCATTAGGGATACAGCACAAACCCCAAGAGTGAGTAGTGGAGCTGGTATGTGACATACCTGCTACAGTGGCTGGCATATAACAAGGGGTAAGCACTACTTGTGATTGAGATAAAATAATTGAAGAAAGGAAGGGCCACGGTTACTTTTCTCTCATTGCTGGGACAAAATGCCTCATCCCCGAAATTAAAGAAGGAAAAGATTATTTAGCTCACATTTGTGGAGCTTCAGTCTATAATTAGCGGCTCCAAGGCAGGGTGGCACATGGCAGAGAGAAGCTATTCATGGTGGTTGAAAACAACAAAATCAGCAAGAGCACAGGAGAGGTGGAAGAGCAGGCCTCTTTTCCTCCCTTACATTGTACTCAAGCCATCTACCTGCACCATCTCTGTGCCTTCTGCTTTCAGAGACTCAGAATGTTTACAAGGTGAGGACCCTGGACTCCTACTGAGTCACTCAGTTAACCTTCTAAACTTTTCAAGATGACACAATGTACTAACCATAACAGTCTAACCCTTGTCAACTTGGCAACCAGACACATGTCTTTAAACCAATTTTCAACTATCAAGACATGCTCAGACTCATCATTCCACAATTTGAGCATTATAATACAGGCTTTCCAGTCCTTAAAACTAGCATAAACTCTATCAACATTATATTGCATTAGAAACATAACATTGCACTCCTGTTCCCCACCCCCTGGACACATGCTTATCCTTTCATACAAAAGGAACTTAGTCCATTCCAAGAGATGCCAAAGTCCTAACAGTTTCAACATTGCTGAAAAGTTCAACTCCAAAGTCTCTTCTGAGCTGTAAGGCAAACTCTTCAGTTGTCAGCCCCGTACAAATGCAAAGTGAAACACTTGCAGTAGTCAATGGCACAAAATAAACATATTCATTCTAAAGGTTACAAATGGTAATATAAAGGCATGGGAACAAAGCAAGTCCAAAATCCAACAGGGAAAACATTATGTCCTATAATTTCATGTCTGGAATCTAAAGCAATCTTTGTCAAATTATGAGCTTCTGAGGGCTTGTGCGCTTTCACCCCTATGACACTTCTGGAAGTAGTAGCTTCCATGGCTTCTCTGTTAGGCCAACTTTGCTCCCTCCTTGCAGCTTTCCTTAGATAATCCACCTTTCTGGCTTCTCCAAACTTTTGAGGTCTCCAATGTAGCTTTAGCCTCTACCTCATAGATTCACGCTCTGCCCTCTCAGGAGCACACTCTTTGGCTTCCTTCCAAGGCTTTCTTCTGAAATCTGAGTAGAAGCCTTTCTGACTCCACATCTCTTTCATATTGCATGTACCTAAAACCAGGGCCATTTGGATGGTGTTAATGTCTGCTGTAGCTGGGGTAATATCCAGGCTTTTCTCTTTCTTGGCTGTAGGGATTGACTGCCTGGATTTCTGGGCACTCTGAATCCACTTCTGAGAAAAAAAAAAAATTCATGCTGCTGCCATTCTGGAACATCATGCTCTTCAACTTTCTTCTCAGAGCAAAGTCTTTCACTTTTGCAGTTTTGATATTGCAAAGGGTGGAGATGTGCTGCTTCTTGTGATGCCCTCAGGGTACCTTTCATATTCGGTTCCTTGTCAGCACTCAAGATCTCCTTGTTTCTATCTTTGTAGTATACAGTTTACCCAAAGCTTCTTTTTTGTCAAACTCATTTTAAGTCATCCTGCTATGTACTTGTTTTTGATGCTCATCATAGGTCTGGCTAGACACCCCCAACAGCAGCCATGCTACAGCCTCAACATTTTACTGCCTTGAAATTTCTTCTACCACATTAGGTAGTTCACCACCCTTAATCCCCGTCTCAAGTAGTCTCTGGAGATGAACAAAATGAAGGCAAACTTTCTGCCAGGTCATAACACACATCATCTGGAATCCAACAGTCAGTGCAATCCTTCTTCCCAGAGGAATTCTCCCAAGGCTGGTATTTACTGAAAAAATTTCTATTAGCCTTCTGAGCTCTGACCAGAATCACCCTTATAGAACAGCCTAAGGCATTTCAGTTCTACATTTCCAACTGGCATCTCTAAACCTTTCCCAACTCTTCCCAGAAGTCACTCTCATTGGCGCTTGAGCCACATGGTCAGGTACAGTCACAGCAATGACCCCACTTTCCTAGTAGCAAATTCTATCTTAGCTGCTTTTCTGTCATTGCTGGGACAAAACACTCAATGCCTAAAATCAAGGAAGGGAAAGTTTATTTAGTTCACAGTTTTTGGAGGTTTCAGTCCATAATCAGTTGACTCCAAATCAGGGTGCCATGGTACAGAGGCAACACTTGAAGTTGGCAGAAGACAGCAAAGGCAGCAAGAGAAAAAGGGATGGGGGACAGCAAGCCTGTTTTCTTCCCTTACATTGTATGCAGGCCGCCCACCATACCATCTTCATGCCTTCTTCTTACAACAGCTCAAGATTTTTACAAATTTTTACAAAAGGACCCAGGCTCACTGCTAAGTCACTAAATTACCCTTCTAAACTTCTCAGTTTCACACAGTGAATCAACCATAACCGGAAGGAAAGAGGAAAATATGGAGGGAAGGAAAAAGGAAGGTAGGTAACGTGTCTTTTGAGAGTGTTGAACTGAATGTGTTTTCAGAATTGGAAGGAAAATAATGCAATAGTGAGATGAGTGCTTAAGATTATCTGCCGGAAACAGAGTTTGATTTTGGCAATGGCTGAAGGCACTGCTAGGTGTGAAGAACTGAGGAACAAAGTTCGGGATTACTGAGTACTACCAGAAAAGGAAGGGGGAATGGTAAAGGAGAAACTGATATTGAGAATAAGGATTAATTCAAAGTGGAACATGCACCAAGTAAAAAGGTGATGGGAGATGTCTGGTTAGATGGCACAAGGAACTTTGTCTCAAGCTGTAGACTTACAGTGGACAGAGCAAGAAGTGTGACATATAAGACATCGTAAGAGTACCAAAGTTGGAGCATAAAGGCGGATATAGCACATGGCAAAAAATGTAGGGGCTGGTCAAAATAAATTCAAGTAACCTATCAATTTTCCTAGAGTTGATCTCTTGTATTGTTTTTAGAATTACTCCCTTCTTACCCACGTGCTTAATCAGCACTTCATTGCTTGAACAATATATAAAATAATAATACTTAAAGAAAGAGAGATTTATTATGGATCATGGTCTCAAAGATTGCAGCCCACGGTTGGCCAGCCTCAACCATGTTAGGCTTATGGGAAGCAGAAACTCCACGGAGCAAAGGATATGGGGGACTTCTGATTACCTCACAGCATCCAAGAAAAGACAAACAGATCAAAAGAGCTAGAAAGGGAAGGTTCAGGGACAAAATATACCCTTCAAAGCCCTTCAAAGGGAAGGTACAGGGAAAAAAATATACCCTTCAAATCCCAGTGAGAGATTTCATTTAGTTAGGCCTCAACTCCTTTTTCAAAATCAGCTATGTTGATTAACCCATTAGTCCATTTTAGGTAACACAGTGATCACACACATAATGATGGGTCCGCGCCCATACAAAAGCCTGCAAGGTCATCATGGTGGTGAGTCAGTGTGGCATAGGGACCCAAGATCAACAAGTGCTGCTGCTAGACTTCTGTCTTCTTCTTCCTGTTCAGGTTCCTCTTTTCTTTTTCGCATTCACCAAGCCTTCCCCTAATCAGTGCTTGTTGAGACTCCACAGTGGCCTACACAAACTCCATTCCCAGCCAACCCCAATAAACTCTGTCTCCCTACCTCCTCCATGAGGGTCCTTGAAATCTTTTCCAAGCAATAAATAATTTCTTTCCCTCTCTCCTGCTTCTCATTCATATCAGAGGAAGCAACCTTAGAATAAGGAATTTGTACCTGTGCATGTTACAACTTGATTGTTTTTCTTTTACCATTCCCCTATCCTCCTTAAAATCTCTCCCCTCTTTTTTTTTTTTTTTTTTACAAAAGCTTTTCCATTTTTTTCCTTCTTTTCTCATCACTTTTTTTCTTCTCTCTTCCTCCATCTCCCCTATGCCTGGTTTCCCTTCCCATTCAAATATTTTCTTTCTATTTCTCTATTATTGATTATGGTCCTTATTTCCACTTTTGGTTTCTCCCACCAGAGAAATAATGCTCTATCTGCACATCTATTTCCAATAGGCTCCATTATTCAGTAGGCCCACTTTAGCTCTTGGATTCATAAAATGAATACTCTACTTAATGAACAGAGAGACCACCTGATCCAATCCATTCTCAAAAACCTCTCAGGTAGCTTCCACACCTTTCAAAATCGTGAACCTTTTGGGGGACATTTTGGATTTCAACCACAACCCCAAGTGAAGGCACAGGGCAGGTATGGGAACTATAGCAAATGCACAAAGGAAGAAACAGTTGGAAGTAGGTTAAAATGTCACAAAGCGGAAGAGGCTCATACAAGACACCTCCAGATCCCAAGCATGGAGACAGTGGCTGTATGTATTTCACCATGCATGAAGTGGCACCGAATGAGTAGTGCCAATAATATAACTGAAGTGCAGATACAGAAGAAAGGACTCGACTTCTCAAGGCTTAGTACTTTAACATACTTTCTCCAAGGGCTTATTTTGTCAGTGCTCTGCTCTGTAAGACATACCTGCTCTGTCATAAGAGCAGGATTACAGCATTACAGGATTACTGGCTCTTACCTCCCAGTTGTATTTCCACCACACAAAATGACAGCATATAAGACAATAATTTTGCTTCTTTGTGTTCTTCATCACTCAGACCATGTGTATCTATATAATCCCATGGGATAATGTCTCTGCCTCTCTCTTTGTCTGAAAGTACAAATTAATAGAGAACAACTATGACATAGATTGCTATGTTGAAGACATGTTTGAGCATTTAGGAATAAGACTTTCATTCATCCTATTTAGCAGCAATAGCATGTGGAATTTCCTGCTAAGAAAACTGACTTTTTAAATATTATTTTAATTTTTAATGATTTTTATTAGTACATGTTTGTAGTACATGAAGAATGGTAGTTTTAATGAATAGAAAGGATGAGTTCCATAATAAAAATAACAATGAAATGAAAACTAATGATATACAGTATCTGAAAGTTCAGTGAAAGATGTTCACCTCCATTTTTCATTAAAAGTAATACAGTGGCCAAGGAGATAGCTCAGTGGACTAAAGCACCTGCTTAGACAAGCTTAGGAAAGCTCTGGGGCAGTGGTTCAATCCCCAGCACCATATGCTGTGACAGTCCCACCTCAAGGGTGGGCTGAACTGGCCACAAATAAAAAATAATACAAATTTTGACACCTCAACAAGATGCTACTACACATCCAATAAAAGAACTGAAATGCAAAAGATAGTGATGGTCATGTGTAGAGTCACAGTTTAAAGCACCACTGCTGTGAGTATAAACAGGCCCTGTAAGGCTGTGTTGGCATCGTATTCTAAAATCGATCATATGTCTTCCTTGTGACCCAGCAACTACACTCCAAAGTGTGAATGAGTATGTGAATGTACGCACTTGACAGAAACATGTGCATGGAAATCCAAATGTGCAAAGGTATGTCATAGATTGTATGAATGTGCCAAACAAGATTCTACAGATAATAGTATCTATAAGTATGTCTATATTTAAAAATATACTTCAGGAGTTTAACATAGCATTATTTTTATTAGGCAAAAATGGAATGCTTAACAGTTGAGAGAAAATTTTTTTTATAGTTACACAATGGATTGCTGATAGTGTGTGCTCTGAAAGTAGATGGGAAATGATTTAATATTTATTGTAAATAATAAATTTATGTCCATCTTTTTTGGTTTGTTAAGATTTAATATACAAGCACAACCTTCATAAGGTCAGTGGTCCTCATCAGGAGGCCTTGTTGCCCTACCAGGATCACTTGGCAATTTATGTAGACATGGTGGAAAGCCATAGTACTGGCATGGGGTGATGAGAAGTCTGGGTGAACCTCAATGTTCCGTAGTCCACAGGGCAACACCCAGAACAATATTCATCTTTCCCAAAAGGTCAATAGTACTGAGCTTCATGGGAATCAGATCTGTTCATGAATGGGAGATGAGTAACAACCTGACAATAGAATTAAGAAAATATTTTCAGAGATACGTAAGTTGCTAAAGGAATAGAGGATTAAAATGTACTCATAGGAAGAGTGCATTCTGGCAGTCTTTATGGAAGAATCAACATTATAAAAAGTTAATTCTTGTCCAATCGTTCCATTGATACAATGCAATTCACAGCAAAATTCCAACATTTTCTTTTGTATATATGAACAGGTGGTTTGTAAAGTATTCATGATATTGCAGTGTAATTCATCCCCACATGGTCAGGACAGTCATGAAGAAATAAAATGAAATTGGAAGTAATACCTTAATAGCTATAAAAATGAATTGTGGTGCTGTTGTACTCAGTCTAGTATTTGCATGAGGCAAGGAAAATAGAAAAGTAGAACAAACTGGAATAAATACAGAGTCATACATATGTAAACTGATGTATATTCCTATAACAAAGATAATCTGCCATGTGATAAATAACCACCATCTTTTCAAAAAATTATTTTGTTATATTTAGTTTAAAAATTTGACCCTATTTGATAATGTACAAGTTAAAAATTAGCACTATAGTGTAGACATAGCTGTGGCAGTCTTTATGGCTTTTTTTTGAGTAAAGATACTTTAAATAAGGCAAGTAATGAAAAGAGGCTAACCATAAAAATGACAAATTGGCATGCATTTATTAATTGCAAGATAAATTTTGGAACTCATTGTTTGATCATACGCAATAAAGCTAAAACACAGTAAGCAAATTATAAGAAAGAAAATACTATTTGGCAACTTTACCCAAAAATTCTAAAGAGTAGGTGGGCTGATGAGTGAATTTTAGTCACAGTCTCAAACTACTCAAAAAGTAAAAGCATCTGCATACCTGAAATGAAATGCTTTCCTTATGAAGAAGAAAAAGTCCAAGAACTAAATTTGCCTAACAAAAAGATCAACATTTGATATTCAGGAAGTATTACAAAAGCAAAATACCAACATTAATACTATATTACAAGAGCAAAATTATTTTTAAAAATTACATTTAAAAGTACACTGTAGCCAAGCGTGGTGGCGCATGCCTGTAATCCCAGCACTTGGGAGCCTGAGGCAGGAGGATTGTTGTGAGTTCGAGACCAGCCTGAGCTACAAAGTGAGCCTAAGGCCAGCCTGAACTGCATAGTGAGACCCTGTCTCAAAAAGACAAAAAATAAAAAATAAAATAAAAATAAAAGTACACTGTATCACACAATAAGGTAAAATTCATTTTTAATTTGTAAATGTTCAGATCAATATGAAAGAGAACATCAAAGAAATGAATGAAATTCTTGAAGAGATTATGTTCAACACAAAATATGCCTGTGATTTATCACAAGTGCTTATTTGTACTTGTAAAAATCAATGAAAATCATGTCAACAATAAAATTTAGCTATTACTTACACAACTGAGAAATCCTTATAAACCCCAAAGGTATTTCTTAGGGGAAAGGGACATTACAAAGCTGGTGACAACAATGAAGGAATTAGATGTTTAGCTGGCTATAAAAATACAGTGTGATATGAGGTGGGGAGCACAGGCAGGGGGTGCTTATTGTGGATAGTGGACAATTTTAAGTTGAGAACAAGTAGTTGTGTGTCCATTAATAGTGAGGGAAGTGGATAACTTCTATCTTCATAGGTACAAGTATTAGATCTAGCAGGACTAGAATTATCTTGGGAGATTTTCCCTAAAATCCACATTGGGAAAAGTGATTGCTTATGAATAACCCTTGTGTTTGTTTCTTCCTGCTGACTTTACTCTGACCCAGGAGGCTGGATTTCCAAGCGCAATCCCATCCTCTAAGACTATAAATGAAGTCAGTCTCTCTGCTTTAGCCACGCTAGTGTCCATGCTCTGTGTGTGGACTAGTATTATGCTTGACTAGAAGTAGATCACTTTTTGTCAGCGCCATAGATTTATCCTGTCTGTGAGTGACAGGTCACAATCTAATATATATATATAGTGAAAACTTTAAAGGAAGGATTCAAACAAGTTTTATGACTGAAATGAATCATCTTGTGTAGGGTGAGTTCTCAGGAATGTAGAATTAATTTATTTTTGTCTGATTTCCTTCTTTTCTCTCTCTTAAGCATGCATGCACAGCCATATTACTTGGAAATTGTTAGACTTTAACCTAGTTATGTAGTTTTTCTATGTAGATATATTTTTGTACAGACAGACAATGATTTAGTGGCTATAAATATTTAGTTGCTTGTTACAATGCAGACAAGCACTGGCTTCTGGTTGAGGTTCCTGCCTTACACCTCAGAGTAAGTTGGACATCACCAGGTGAATTTTTTCTTTTTACTTAATTTAAATATGAATTTTTGTGTGATTAAATCCAGTTTATATAGTGGAAAAGTTGTATTTTTCTCTCCATTGTTGAGGTCTTAACATTGGTTCTGCTGATCACAATAATCTCATTTTTACTATATATTTTCATCTTCTGAAAAATACAACTTTAATACAGCTTAAGCCATGTTTCCTGGCTCTAGGGCAGTTTTTATCTGGGCCCTGCTAAGAGCAGATGCAGATTATTTTCTTAGTGGAAAACTGGTTTCATGGCCTTCTTACACAAAACAATAGTAACCATAAAACCTAGAAAATATTTCATGTTAAATAAAAATATGTTTTCTGCATCAGTCAAATGAAATCCCAACATTTGTTGGGATCTAGAAGGTATAGGTCCCTTCCACTTGCCCTTGTATTTTTTCTGACTCAGATTGTAGATACTATGTGGGAAACATAGATTTGAGAGAAATGTCTTCTATGACAGTTTCACCTGCCATTATGAAGATGAGGAGTAGCAGAATAGGATGGGGACAAACCCAACAAAGCCAATATCAGAAAATATTTAGTTATCTAGGATGAAAGGATGGGTGGCAGGAAACTGGCCTCTATCAAAGAGGTTGTATTTGAGTAACACATGGGAAGTTACTATTCTTAGAGCTTTGTTAGAGATGGTCAAGTGACACAGACGCGACTACCAGAGATAAGGCTGCATAACTTTTGGATTATAAGATTGTGAGAGATCCCCTTTCCTGGAGATCGAGTCACATTTATATGTGCTCTGAGAGACCTGAGACAACCCCTGAGCAGTAAGGGGACCTTGTAACAGTAAAAAGGGGTGAAGGCTTCTCCAAGAGCCAGATTTGGAATTTACAAATATCTGTAAATAAAAATATATTTCACCTGTTTTCTTTCTATCGAAGTTCTTAAAAGACTATTCGGTACTATTGTTCAAAGAAGCATTGTAGTGTGATTTGCTTTCATTTATCAAGCGGCTGTCATACGCCAAACTTTGTAATAAGTTGATGTGTCTTATACAGTGCATGCAACTTTTAAGTTAGGAAGATGATATTCACTGTGTCAGACTGTGTGTGAGGATACTAGAAAATGTTTACAATGTACAATAGGCTGTTTAAATATTCCTTGCTACCAAAGAATTGCATTCTTGGCTAAGTTACCTCATGAAAAATTAGGGGATTTTTGTGCAGGGCCCACACTCATAGTGATCCTCCTGATTTCTGCCCCCCTAGTGCTGGAATTACTCATGTGCCACCACACCAGGACTCCATCGCTGGCTCAGTGTATCTGAAGGCAGGGCCGGCACAGCACGTGGAACCAGAGATCAAACCCTGGCCCCTGCACTTACCTAAGCAAGTGCTTAGTCCGCTGACTCATGAAAAATTATAATATGGTAGGTAGAATTCCAGACAGCTTCCAAGACAATCACTTCCAGTATGCAGTCTCTGCATGATCACCTTCTCTAAATGTGCATGAAACCTTGGAATATGATGGCATTCCAATCCCTGGATTGCATTCTGTTATTTAATATTTTGCGGCAACAATGTGGGAGTCTAAGAAAGTAGCTGCCCTGTTGGAGAAGGCTGGGAGGCTGGGACTTTCTAGAGGCTATGGTGTTTTCTAGGAGCCTAGATTGCTGTGCTCATCTGACAGCCATCAAGAAAATGGAAACCACAGAAGTAACATTACAAGGAGCAGATGTTGGCCACCAAGGTCCATAGATTTGTAAGAGAACCATGATCTGCAAATGACACTGCACCTTCAGTTCATTCCTTGGTCAAACCTATATGAGCAGGTCCAACTACTTGAACTGCAGAGAGGGTGAGAATGAATGTGTGTGTTTTATATCATTAAATTTGCTGCAATTTATAATCCACCAAGAGAAAGCCCATAAAATGGTTTCCTTTTATTTTGCTGCACATCATCATGTGTCTCTGTCTCTATGTGTCTGCAGCTCTGTGTGGGAAAGAGATGCTGAAATCATTCTGTCACCTTTGCCAAATGAGCTGAGCAATAGGTAAAGTAAGAACAATTATAAAGTTATCTATAATGGATGACACAGTTGTTACGAAGGCAGTAGAGGGTAATTTTACAATAAAGAGTACATGCTGGCATTCCTTCTGACTCCACAGAGAAGGTGACCATAGGTGAGAAATGATGTCCAACATGAGCCTGGTGACGACGTTCTTCCTCACGGGCCTTCCACACACACCGGCCCTGGACACCACACTCTTCGGCCTCTTCCTCCTGATTTATGTGCTCACCGTGCTGGGCAACCTCCTCATCCTGCTGCTCATCAGGGTGGATTCCCACCTCCACACCCCCATGTACTACTTCCTCTCCAACCTGTCCTTCATCGACATGTGGTTCTCCACCGTCACGGTGCCCAAAATGCTGATGACCTTGATGGCCCCCAGCGGCGGGGCCATCTCCTTCCGCAGCTGCGTGGCCCAGCTCTATGCCTTCCACTTCCTGGGCAGCACCGAGTGTTTCCTCTACACGGTCATGTCCTACGATCGCTACCTGGCCATCAGCTACCCGCTCAGGTACAGCAGCATGATGAGCGGGAGAACCTGTGCCTTCCTGGCCGCCGGCACCTGGCTCAGTGGCTCCCTGCACTCTGCTGTGCAGACCACCCTGACCTTCCGTTTGCCCTACTGTGGGCCCCGCCAGATCCAGCACTACTTCTGCGATGCCCCACCCATCCTCAAGCTGGCCTGTGCGGACACCTCGCTCAATGAGATGGTCGTCTTCGTGAACATCGGTGTGGTCGCTTCTGGCTGCTTCCTCCTGATCGTGCTGTCCTATGTGTCCATCATCTGCTCCATCCTGAGGATCCGTACCTCTGAGGGGAGGCACAGAGCCTTTCAGACCTGTGCCTCCCACTGTATAGTGGTCCTCTGCTTCTTTGTGCCCTGTGTGTTCATCTACCTGAGGCCCAGCTCCAAGGATGCTGTGGATGGGGTTGTTGCTGTTTTCTACACGGTGCTGACGCCCCTGCTCAACCCTGTTGTGTACACCCTGAGGAACAAAGAGGTGAAGAAAGCTCTGCTAAAACTCAAAGACAAATCTGTATGTTTTCAGGCAGAATAAACATGGGAAGTGCTGTGCTCATGTTTTCAGAATTAAGAATGTAAATTGGTTGCTGAAATTGTATGTCATGTAGCATTTTCTGTCAAATAGTGTTTAAAATTACCAATTCAAAAATATTTCATTCACAGAATTTCAAAAGGAGTTTTAAGAGTGGCATTAGATATTTTATTTATGCTGGACATTTTGAAATACTGGCAAATTACTTAGTTTTTAAAAACTTTTTATTAAATGCAATATCTACTTGGATCTCAGATACAGGGGGGTATATAATTCACCTTCTAAGTTCATTTTATGCTCCCTTTCTCTGTTTGTCTTGAGTGGAGAATGCTATGTGCCCCTCTCCAGAGCCAGCTTGACCATGCCTGCTTGTGACAGTGGAAGTTCTTGGAGGTGACTTCCCTCAGTTAGCTTTCATTTGAATCAGTGATTGTGGGCAAATCTGGGTACCTGTCTTCATTATGCAAGCAGCTGCCATGGGCCTAAGCTGTAAGTACTGCCTCTGCTGAGGCCTCCTTGACTCCAGAGGAAAGTTCCTTGCTAGAGCTGGCTACAAAGCAGGTTTTTGTAAACCGCAACCTAGATCTGGCTGTTTTGTCCCTTTTGCCACAACGGTTTGTTCCCTCTGTTATGAGCCTTACCTGCCTTGCCTCGCCACTCGTCTAGCACATCTAGGTTTCTTTCTGCCTTATGCAAGTGTGATGAGTAAATAATAATATTCTGGCTGCCTCATGGCATTCTGCTTCCCATGAATAACTGGCTATCCCAGATCTCTGCCGTGCTTCTGTGTTGTCATGATCTCTTTCTATCATGGTGTGCCTTACCACCTGGAAGGAGATTGGGGATACTACAGGGTTCTCCAAAGGACCTCTACTCAAACTTGGAAGTTCGTCATCATGAGGGTGATGGAAAAGACAACAACAAATATTAGAAGCTGTTGATTCATGGCTGAAGCAAGAAATCGGTTTTTTAACTCTTAGGCGCTCCACATGCATTTGTGTGGGTGAACATGAATTCTGTAATGTCCCAGCATCTAATTCTCCTTGCTAGCACAGGTTGTCCATGTTGATTCTTCCAACACAGGAACAGTCTTTGTTTTCTCAGTATCCTTTTATCTCTGTGCAGGACCACCAGAACCAGCCGAGAACAGCCACCACTTGGAGAACCTGCCAAGCCTTTAGGGTGATCAGGTTCTTTTAGGTTTACATTCTTTTAGGTAGATGAGTGGGTTTAGGATGAAGTTAGACTGTACATAATCTGAGAATTATGTACATACAAAATAAAATGTGTGTGGATAGTTCTAGCCTCTCATGTATTTTGACCTTAAATTTTCTACTTCACTCAATTAGATACTTTTATTTTCAGTAGAGAAGGGTCTTTTTTCTACAGGTACTTTTGGATTATTGTGCTGTTCAACACATCCTTCTAGGACCATCTTTAATCTTGGAAATTCAGGAAAGCAGCATGTGCTGCGGTACAGGGATACCCCACATTCAGGAGAGGGACCACTGGTGTTTTTATTTAAAAATCAGATAAATGAAAATATTATTAGATAAGTTTTAAAATAAGAGTTTAAAAAAGGGGAAATATATATATAAATATATATATATATATATATATATATATATATATATATATATATATATTTGATAGATATACAGCTGCTTTCTCTTAGTTCACTGAGAATAAAAGTTTGTACTGATATTGTTTAGACAAAATATGTCACATCTTGTCCTCTGAATAACCACTATGCAGACAACCATAACTGCAATGTGTTAATTATTGTAAACATCCTACTAGCCTGTTTTGAATATGTTTCTTCTTGTTTTATCTTTTTTCTCATTAAAATGAATAAAAATTATAAAGAAAGAAAAAAATAAGAGTTCAATATATTTCCTTTACAAACTAGAAAATAAGAGTTGGCACATATATAATATCTTAAATGGAACTGTCAGTACAGAGTTCCACAGGCTGCATAAATGACATGCTGGTGAGCATCTGCCTATATGAGCCTTCTGAAACGTTTACAACAGGTGCACTTAGAGGTGTGAGGTATTAGTTTATTATAGTTTTGTGTTGTGTTTCACTGATTAATAGTGCTGCATGTCTAGACTCTCATGTATTGAGTATTAATGTGTTTTCTTAGCAATGTCATTTTGAATAAGTTGCTTAGTTTTGTTTTTTTTTTCCACTCAAGAACCCTTTTCTTTTTTTCCAGTTGAGTCATGAGAATTCTTTACCCATCTCAAATATGAACTCTTTATCAAATGTGTGGCTGGCCAATACTTTCTAACATTTTCTAGGTTGCGTTTGCTTTGTGTGGATTGTTTTGTTTGTTCTGATCCAGCTTTTTATTTATGTTTGCTTTCATTGCCGGTTATATAACATTTTTATGGATATCAAAATCTGGTATCATTTGCACTACTAGTAATGAAATATTTTAGTAATGATCACTGCTATTGACAAGTTAATCATTTCTCTAGTCATTTAGCCAATTTTGTAGCTTGACATTCTATTTACTAATTTTTCAATGTATTTAAGTATAATAAAATATGTGAAACAATGAAATAATAGTAAATTACATTTTTAGAAGCAGAAACAGTATATCTTACTGAATTTGTGGTATGGTACATACTTTGTAAAGATTACAAAAATCTAATCTTTGGAGACAGTACTGAAAGATAAGTACTGTCAAATACACTCATACAACTACTCACCTTAGCATATTTGAGACTAAAGTACATGATGATACTTTCTATGCTACAGTATTTTTCACATGATTTTCAGGTTTCTTTTTTATCTTTTCTTGGGGATTGGGGCAGTTTGTATCAATGAATATGAATAAGAATTCCCATAACAATGTACATATTTTCTATAATTACGTCTATTTTATGTTAATATAAGAATTCTTAAACTACATTTCATTGTTTTGGGTTGAGTCTAGAATAATGTTACTTTGATTGAAACTTCCTTTTGGATACAAGGCTGTTCCACCAAACTCCCTATTTCCTTTTGAGAACTATTTTCTTTGTGTTGAGCTCTAATTTCTCGTATGTGCTGTGACTGGATCAATGAGAGAGGCCCTGGAGCTGGAGGCTCTGTATCCTCCTCCCCAGACCTGTCTTCTTCTTATCATGGAAGCATCAGTAAGAGAGAAAAAATTAGAAAGAGATGAGACAGCAAAATGACACAAATAGTAAATATCTGAAAACAAAAAAGAAAAAAAGGCTATTTTAATTTTGAATAAAAATAACATATTATCAAATAATAATGAGGAAAACGTCACTTGATAAGTGCTTAATGGTATCATTTTCAAACTCTAACAGCTAGCAGTACTGTTTTGAAAAAGCAAACACCTTTAAAAAGAATAAGAAACCATGAAAACTTCAGTCAATCTTTCATCACTTTACACCATATTTTGATCTATTCTCTTGGGTTTTTTCTTTTTCCTGAATTAGTGGCTCTAGAGCACTGTTGTCCTCAGAGGCTTATTATTGGTTGTTGACATTTTCCTGCTAATGTGTCCCTGGTATGTGTTGGGTGTCCCATGATATATTTTTCTGTTTCCCTGAAGCTACAATTTCTGAATTAGCTAGTAGTAAAAAATTTTTTTTTCAGTTATAAGTACTAAATACTGTGGCTATAGCATAGGAATTACCTGGTTCAGATTATAAAGTAATAGTTTGGTCTTCATAATGACTCCAACATTGGCACTTGTTTTGGAGTTCAGCCCTGTTTTCTTAGTAATCAAAACCTTTCATCATTTTAATGTAGTGAATATTAAATTTTGGAATTAGAAGATTCAGAGCCCAAAGAGAATATTTGCTTCCAAGAGCCACAGAGTACAAAAATTAGATTTGCAGTACAATAAGTATGTAGACCTGACCTATGAGGATCTATAGTAAATACTATGATCTAACGCAGATTAGGTGGTGGAATTAATCACTAAATGCAGCTGAACAGAAATGCATGCACAAGGAACAAAAGCATGTTTTGATTTTGTAATTTGTAATAATTCATACACAGTAGATGAGTAACAATCTTCATTACAGCTCACAACTTTTGCAGCATGGTGCATAAGTCAGAAGTTCTTTTTGTCTATGCCAAATAGTACTGCACTTTGAAGCTTTTCATTCTCTTAAGAAAAACAAGTGGGCATCAGACACCAAAACCGAACTAATTTTTTTTTTTCTGTTATAACCTCAGTGGTCACACTTTGCATATATGTTGCCAAGGTTTTCTGCTAACTAGATACCAGGGCAAAGGGACCGTCCTCCCTTATATCTGTAAGTAAAGAAGAGGGATTCCTACTATCTGAAGTAAGGTGTAAACTCAGATGTTCACAACATGATTCGACTTTTCTCGCATTGTGGACAATGCTGTTAAAATGAAAGGATGTTTTTTCCCCCCACTCTTGGTAGAATTGGGCATTTTCAGAAAGATTGTTATCTGGTTTTAAAGTCATCATTGGACAGAATATTTTTATTTCAAGACATCATTTTCATGTTTTCCACACCCATAGTGTCAAAAGCAGCCAGGGTTCATGACTATTAGATCAAAAAGGCATTTTTGAAGCCCTAAAGATTTTGTATGACATTCTCCATTCAACTCATTCAGTGTCAGCCAATGTGGAATTTTGAAAATGTTATTGAAATTTGTGTCCCAACAAATCTGGAGTGCTCAGATACCCTAAAGACAGTGCATAAGTGGAAGGTGGGAACCCATGTGGTGAGGGATTAATGAATGTTACCCACCGAACTTTCTCTTTTACCTCTAAAGTGTTATAGAGTATTGCAAAGCATTAATGAAGTGCACCAAGTCATTCATAGGTAAGAAAAACTGAAACTTTACACAGAAAAACAGCATTGTAATAGACAGAAGTCTGTATAAGTCAACAGTATGGACAGAGGCTCTGCTAAGTGCTGCTCAGGATGCACACTGCAAAGCAGGGAGTATTGAAATGCTTTTGCTGGTGTTCAAAGATGCTTCTGCATTGATTGCACAGGTTCTTCACATTGTAGGTATCCGTCTACACAGCAGCCACAACTTTTGGCTTAACTGGGATTTTTTGACAAATGGAACAAATCCCAAACCCATGAAACCATTCTTTATTTCTTTTATAGTGCTTTTGCTTTTAGTATTTCCTTTGGGTTTTATTAGAAAGTTTCAAACTTTGCTTCATTTATTAATCTGTTCTTTCACGTTCCCGACAGGTTTTATTCAAATTCTTAGCATACTAATCATAGTTATTTTAAATCCTCTTCTGATAATTTTGAGTATTATCTGTGGATTTTATTGTAAGGTCAGGGCTCTGTAGAAGGGGAAGAAATATAGGAGAATGTTAGTTCGTGTAGCTAATCCTGAGAAGAAAGAATTAAAAAGACTTTATCAGCGAATTTCTCCATAAACAGGTCAAGAATAAGGGTAGAGAAAGAGAAATTCTACATAAGGATAGACACCAAACAGCCTTGGAACTTTCACTAAGAGACCAGAAAATGAGTTGTGAAGCAGGACACAAAGAATCCAAACGCACAAATGAGAAGCCACCTCCATCTCCAGTAGTCATAGAGGGCATAGGCTGACTAAGCAGTGTGCATTCTCACCTGTGCACTAATATACATATGCTCATGCATGCACATAGAAATATGTTTACATGGATACTTACTATAGGGTCACTATATTATTCACTGTATGTTATTACAGAGTACAGATGATACCCACACGGCTCTTACTAACTCTCAGCTCCCCATAAACAAGGTATCCCCTTGCCAACTAGCCACCGAGCACAAAGAGAAGGCCTTAAAAGTAGGTCAAAGGCAAAAAACAGATAGAAATAAGCTGCGTGCAGATCACAGGAAGAAATGGCCTTACACAGAAGTGTTTGGAAGCCAATCCAGTTATACCAAGTTTGGAGGAGGGATCGCTGACGTCCTGTAAAGGAAACCAGAGACGTTTAAAGGCTCAGGCAGTTGTCGTCTTTCTACAGCTTCCTAGCCTGATTCTTAGGATAGCTGTGCATGTTCTGTTTTTTTCCAACTTCCTTTTCTTCTTTACAAATAAAGCTTGCCATTCACCAAACATTGTCTCTCTGATTTTTTTATTGTGGTGAAGTTTATTAGTCCACCGAGTTGCTTGGTCATCCAAACAGAGCTGCACATCTGGAGCCAGATCTTGCAATATTAGCATCATCAAAACCTTAGTTGAGATATAACACTATAGCTTTGCAAATTTTTAACTAGCAATGGTTGAAAAAGAATATTATTTATTGCAGCCTGTTGTATTTCTATAATTTTTAAAATAATTTTGTGGTTAAACACAATCATGGGCTTTTGTCTTAGATGTTGATTAAGTTTTAAACTTCTTTCAATATGATTTTTGTGCAATAAGCATTACTTTTTATAGTTTTCTGTTTTAAAGAGAAAAACCTAAACTAGAACAAATAAAAATAAAGACAAAAACAAAGACAAGGCAGGATAACAGTGTGCAATATAACAACTGTTATATTGAATAACTTGAATAACTTTCCTCTTGATCTTTTAAATATATTCTGTCTTTTATGTCTTATCTTTTCTCTTTGAAATATATTAAAAATAAATGATAAAAATGACAAGGGAAAAAGTAAGGCTGATTGAAAGGAAGGGTGAATATTTACTTGTTTGATCAATCTTGCATATGCACATCTGTTACTCTGAGCAGCAAATTCGACAATAACAAAATGTAATATAACAACCATTGCTGGTATTCCATTCTTGTTCTGAAATATGTACTATAGTGCATGAAATCTAGCCCATTTCCAATTCAAACCTAGAATGAACTTTGAACAGCTGTTACAACAATGTTCCTTGAATCATGCTTATGTTGTTTTATTCCCCTGGAAGACAATGCCCTTGTTGGATACAAAAACCTGCTATTATTTTGCAGTTAGTATTTATTATGTGATTCACAGCTCAATAAATGCACCATCCCATTTTATGTTATTGTGAATTAGATAAAATAATGTGATGTTGCCAGGAACTGGAAAGAATAGAAGTAAACTTAATGGGTAAGTCATTTTGGACTGTATTTATATCAATTTTCTCTCTTGTAAAATGGTTTAGACTATATATCAAGCCCTCTTTAGTCTAGGTTACTGGCTTAAGCACAAATAAATAGCCTTGTATGTGTAGAACTGCTTACTCACTCATATAGGCCCTCTTACTATAGTTAGTGTGATTTTTCTTATCTGTAGAGTTTCATGGCTCACTTTGAGCAAAATATAGCAAACTGGAAGCATGGATGTTCTTGTTCAAACATCTGTCTCTTTTTTTTCAGAACTGGGGATTGAACTCAGGCCCTTGCACTAGCCAGGGAAGCACTTATTTCACTGAGCCATCTCCCTGGCCCCTCAAACATCTCTTGAATATAGCTGGTACAAATATAAACAGTTGGTTCTTTAGTTTTTAGTTTGGTATTATTTTTCCAATTTTCTGTTCTTGTTTTTCTAGGGAGAATTGGCATGTCTGTATTAAAAAGATACATCAGTATTTATACTTAGGTAAATGTTATTACACATTTAGTACACACACATATCTGGGTGACTGATTTTGAGGTTCATGGCCTGAGCCTTCCTGTCATTCATAGTGCCCAAAGTTTATTTCAAACTTTAAGCCAAGCCAGGGAGATAGCTCAGAAGCATAAGTGCCTGCCTGGCAAGCCAAGCCCTGAGGTTGGTTCCAAAATAATTCATGAACTTTAAGTCAAACAAATGTGACTTAAAGACAAAGTACAGTTGTGTGGTAATTATTGCCTTGTAATTTGTTAGAAATTAGAAGATATTCTCAATATGTTTATAGTATATTTATGTCTCTAAGATTATTTGATAATTTTTATTTAAAAATATCTGTCTTCTGTTGTAAACATAATTTATATTAGGTCATGACGGTGAATCAGGAACCAACCTTCATTTTAGCTAGTATTTCCAAAGTGAAAATGTCATCATATTGATTATATATTACACTATGAATTAGGAATGGTATGAGTGTTTCATTAATATAGAAAATATAAACAGGACATTTTTTTCCAAAGCTTTTAACTAGGTGGATTACAATAAGTTATAATAGTATTATGCATGTTTGGAAGAAATTTTACATAGATGGTAAAATCATTTTTTAACGATTTACATAGTGAAACATGAAAACAAGCATTAATTCTTACTTTTTCTCATATTACTATCATTCAATGAGTGTTTTAACTGGGATTCTGTCACATGATATACTAGAAAAATTTAAACTACATGGAACATCACAATAGAAATCAAGAGTGGACATTTGAAATGTTCCTTTTAGGCATCATGTTCATGTTGGAAGTGTAATTTAATTACAAATTTAAAAATAATTGTGCATATCTGCTCCTTCTTGATTATTTACTCTGAGTAAATGCTGACCCAGTTTTCAGTTTCAATAAAGCTTTCTTCACCTCTTTGTTCCTCAGGGTGTACACAACAGGGTTGAGCAGGGGCGTCAGCACCGTGTAGAAAACAGCAACAACCCCATCCACAGCATCCTTGGAGCTGGGCCTCAGGTAGATGAAAATACCAGGACCGAAGAAACAGAGGACCACTATGCAGTGGGAGGCACAGGTCTGAAAGGCTCTGTGCCTCCCCTCAGAGGTACGGATCCTCAGGATGGAGCAGACGATGGACACATAGGACAGCACGATCAGGAGGAAGCAGCCGGAAGCCACCACGCCGATGTTCACGAAGATGACCATCTCATTGAGCGAGGTGTCTGCACAGGCCAGCTTGAGGATGGGTGGGGCATCGCAGAAGTAGTGCTGGATCTGGCGGGGCCCACAGTAGGGCAAACGGAAGGTCAGGGCGGCCTGCACAGCAGAGTGCAGGGAGCCACTGAGCCAGGTGCCGGCGGCCAGGAAGGCACAGGTTCTCCCGCTCATCATGCTGCTGTACCTGAGCGGGTAGCTGATGGCCAGGTAGCGATCGTAGGACATGACCGTGTAGAGGAAACACTCGGTGCTGCCCAGGAAGTGGAAGGAATAGAGCTGGGCCACGCAGCTGCGGAAGGAGATGGCCCCGCCGCTGGGGGCCATCAAGGTCATCAGCATTTTGGGCACCGTGACGGTGGAGAACCACATGTCGATGAAGGACAGGTTGGAGAGGAAGTGGTACATGGGGGTGTGGAGGTGGGAATCCACCCTGATGAGCAGCAGGATGAGGAGGTTGCCCAGCACGGTGAGCACATAAATCAGGAGGAAGAGGCCGAAGAGTGTGGTGTCCAGGGCTGGTGTGTGTGGAAGGCCCGTGAGGAAGAACGTCGTCACCAGGCTCATGTTGGACATCATTTCTCATATGTCAGGATCTGTCCCTCCAGTTGGAAGACAAATCTGGAATTTACAGAGAGCATGTGTCATATGAATTTAGAAGCTGTGTTGTCTCGGGTGGAGAATACAAACGTTAAAAGGTTGTATGTCCTCTTTATGGCCTTTCCCTGCAAAGGGAAGCTTGAAGAAGAGTGGTTTCTTCTTCATTTCAGTATCAAATATATTCCAGTGGAAAAGACAAAGGAATGCATAGAAAGTCACTTAAAACATATAAAGAGAAGGAAATTTTAAATAATGTTTTCTGCAGAATTAGGAAAAACATGCACAATGTAATAATTATCT
This sequence comes from Ctenomys sociabilis, assembly GCA_004027165.1. NCBI lineage: Eukaryota > Metazoa > Chordata > Mammalia > Rodentia > Ctenomyidae > Ctenomys > Ctenomys sociabilis. The sequence continues at coordinate 37,852 of PVKA01004891.1, forward strand.
AATGTTGGCGTGATTCTCCTTACACCAACACTTTATTCAGGCATCTTTCATTTTGTCTTTTTTTAACGCACGCACGTGCATGCACGTGCACACACACACACACACACACACACACAGATACACTCACACATTCTCTTTTCAGTAACATTTCTGAAATATCCTGTAAGGCTGAGGATTAGGTTCACCACTGCAGCTCTCTTCTAATAATGCAGACAGCTTCCCATTTCTCTCTTACCCAGACCACACATTCCTGGCCATATAGAAACCTAGAAAGTAAAGTTATGCATGGATAGTCAGGATGCATTTCCTTCCCAAACTTTTCTTATCTTAGTTATAGTCTTTAGAGATTCACTTTCATTACTTCTTTCCACACAATTTCTTGAATCATGCATGGGGCTGGAGAGACAGCCTGGTGGCCTAAGCACCTGCCTGGTGCCTGCTAAGTGCAAGGACCCAGGTTGGATCTCCAGCACTGCATACCATGCCAACCCAGAGCCCCAGGTTACTGTGCCTGCTACCAAAACTGTGTGTGGTGGTCCACACCTTTAATCCCAGCACCAGGGAGCTTGAGACAGGAGGATCACTATGAGTCTGAGCTGTGTAGCAAGATGCTCTACCAAATAAATAAATAAATAATGAATAAATAAAGAATTGCTCATTTTCTCTTTAAAGCATAAGCAAATCATGTCATGATGTACTTGGAGAGCCTGGAGAAGAATTAGATCTGCATAAGTAGTGGAAATTCATAAATTCTACCTCAATTGCTTGTGTTTCAGGGCTGCATTATTTGTTTTAATATGCTCATTTTGAAACAAAGACAGTTGTCCTTTAAGCATTGAAATTAAGCAGATAGTTCAAAGTTGTGTTTATTATTTTCCTATTTATATATTATTTAGAGCTAAAACTAAATTTTCTTCTTCAAAGAGTAAACTGCTTGTCCCAGAATTTTTACGTTAAAAAAAGGTTTAAAAAGTATATAAGGTACAAAAAGTATGAAGGACTGTAGGGAAAAATGGTTAGACCTGCCCAATGAAAAAATAAACTTTTCCTTAGTAACTTCTAAAATGGTCCTGTTAGAGAGTTCATTTACATCTAGTTTCATTTTTGGGTTTCTGACAGAAATAGACTTTTCCATTGTGGGACTCAGCGGGAACTGAGCCGGGCACTCTGATTGTGTGTGTGTGTGTGTGTGCATGTGTGTGTGTTTGTGTGTTTGTGAAATAAAAAAATAAAATCGAGTTTTAATTTGAAGAAAAAACAGGTAGACTTTGCCTGCAAGGATAGAGTAAACCAACTGAAAAAACAAAGAAACACAAAAACACTTCAGTACCTTATTGAATATGTTTAGTAGAGAGCTAAGAGAAAAACGAAAATGACACTTAGTTTAACACGTTGTACATCTCATCAAAACTCAAAGCTAAAGAAGAATGAACAGATAGATCTAAGATGTCCAAATGTCCAGAAGAGTTAGCTCTGCTTAAGGAATAAAGATAATTTAACTGTATCTTTGATCTTTGTGTTTCAGAACTGAATTAAAATGAGTAACATGCTTGTTATAAAGCAAACACAATTGTACCCCCAAAACGAATATTAAATAATAGTCTGAGAAGAGTACTGTAATTATCCGAGAGTCCAACAATGAACAGTGCTACAGTTTTTCCAATTTTTTGCTACTTACCAATTTTACAAATAAGTTCTAAATCATAAAGCTGAATTGAGGGTTTAAAGAAACTCTCAATCCTTGGTGAGTAGTATAATTATTTTTCTTTCATGGCATACAGCACAGAATAAAATTCTATAGAAACAAATATTTTATGTAGTTAAAATTAGCTTGATATCTTGGGAGGTGTTGCCTTGGCTCTAGATTTCTCATAGATAAAAATAATGTTTTGATATTACTGTGAATATTCAGATTTTTTCCCAAAACACTTCTTAAAATTGGTTCTGCTTTGATTCATCACTGTTCCATAAGCTATCTTATTTAGCCAAAAGTTATTCTCACGTAAATAAGAAAAAAAGAGACCCTCTGGTTTGAAGATTTCATCTGTACAGAGTATTTTTTAAATGACTTTTTCCTGGAATTTCAAAGTGGAAAATATGGGCTTTCATCCCCAAAGAGATAATTATCTAGTAAGCTTTTGCTTTGATGAGTCTCCAACTTTCCGGTGATTTTTGGCCCATCACAATAAAATTCTCAGGATCTCTTGAGCTCTAGAGGTAATGAGAATGTTATTTCTTGTAAATAACTATCCTAACTAATTAAGCTTCCTCCCTCCAGGGCTTCACTGACTTGTACTACGCAGCTTTCTGGCTAAGGAATGAATGCTGCCTCAGCTCCTCTCGCTGAGGTTCCCACTCTTCTGAAACTTCTGCCTTTTTGCTCTCTATCCTTTCAGATTAGACTATGTATTATATTTACATTTTCTGCAAAAGTTATTTTGTTTTAATTATTTTCTTATTTTAGTATGACTGAATGTGATTAAAATGTGAGAAGGCCTATATTTTTTTCTCAAATTAATCTATGTCTTAGGTGTCAGGAAAAGTTTTATGAAAACAAAACCAAGCTATGATCTGATATAGTAGAAGCCCTTTGGCACTGAGAAGGAAAATTGCAGTGTCATACACCTTTTGTGCTAGTGGAGATGTTGTTACTTATATACGGGAAACAAAGCTCACTTGAATAAGGACTGAAACACTAAAGCCTCCTGAATTAATACTTTGCAAATAATCTATCAGTCACAACACCTGATTATCTGACATTGGGTATTCATTTGTATCAAGATATATTTAAGCAAGGTAAATGATGAAAGCATATTTTAACAATTATTTGCAATTTATAGCTACTTAATATAGCTCAAAATCCTTTTTTTTGAGTACATACATGCTATTAATTATTATTATTATTTTGCACTGGGAATTAAATCCAGGACCTTCACACTGATCTACAGCCCCAGCCTTATATTATTTTTATCTTTGAGACAGTTTTACTAAATCTATAAGTTATCCAGATGGGACTCTAACTTGCTGTCCTCCTGCTTCATCCACACACTGTTAGATTTCAGAGCTGCAACACCATACCCAGCTTCATGTTATTAAATGTTATTAATTATACATCCATCTACTTCCTTCATATATTGTAATGAATGCTATTATCTTCCATTTATTTAGGTATGAATTTATGTATTCTGTGTATAAAATCTTAATATTTTTTTTTCTAATTAAATATATTCTTTCTTTCCTCTTGCAAGGTAAAGAAAATAGTATTGCTGCCTATATATGTATTGTTTACATATTAATTAGATATCTTGAAATTAATTTCAAGAAGAACAATAATTTTCTGTGAAGAAATAAACATCACCCCTTATTTGCTTTGGAAACAAGAAAGGAATAGTCCTTTATTTTGGTTTCAATCACTAAAACCCATGGGGATTCTAAGTGACTTGCAATTCATAGCATCCAAAAATCATCAAAAATTCTTTCTTGGTAATCAAAAGGCCCCAGTGGTTCTACTCACATTTTGATAAGTCCTTCTGATCCTTTGAGACTGAAGAGGGTGTGAATCCTTTACCTATATGCATCCCAGAATGTCAAGATAAGTCTCATCTTAGCTATTGTAGTACGATCCAGAAAGACAGTCTTTACTGCAACTATTTTTGTTTTAATCATTTACCTTGTGACAAAAACTACATACAGAGAAAAAATCATAGACATAAATGCACAAATTTATTATAAAGCAAACACTCTAAATCATTTCCAAAATTTAAAAAAATCACGACCAGCTATCTTTGAGTCTTCTTATCTCCATTACGAACCCAATCATGTCCACACATTCTCATGACTGCTATGATTATTCAAATTTTTAGAAACTAATTTCAGAAGTATTGCTAAGATACCATTAAAATTTTCTATTTTAAGATCAAAGAGGAATTCAGAAAATGTAAATCTATCCCCTCTTCCTGGATAGGCAGAACTAATATTAAACAGCAGGGATATAGCTCAGCAGCAAAAAAGCACCTGCCTGGCAACTGCAAGGTCCCAAGTTTGACACCCAGTACTGCAAATAACAAAACAAAACCCTTAAAATTGGCATCAGGATTTACTGAAGTCCAATCAAAATACCTGTAGCATTCATTACAAGACTAGAGAAAACAATCATAAATTTCACATGAAATAAGAAGAGATGGAGACTAATAAAAGCCATCCTGGGTAATAAATTCAAAGAAAGAAACATCACAATCCCGGACTTTAAATTATATACAAAACTATAGTGATAAAACAGCATGGAATTAGCAAATGACAGAACTCTTTCTATCAATGGAACAAAGTAGAAAATGGAAAAACAAATCCAGGCATTCTCAGTTACCTAAATTTTGACAATGGACTATTGGAGGCAAGATACCCTCTAACAAACGGTGAAAAGGAAATAGCCATTCCTCAGGGCAAGAATGAACCTAAATCCATATCTCTAACCAGGTAATAGACTAAAATCAAAATGAATAAAAATCCATATACTGAAACACAAACAATCTGCTGGGGCACAAGGTAGGTAAAACTTTAAGTTGTATAGGGAAGGCCTTTCTGAATAGAGCCTCAGTTGAGTAAGAAATAATGCCAAGAAGCAACAAATGCAACATAACAAATGTAGAAACTTCTGCACAGCAGATAAAACAATCAACAGTGAAGATACAACCTATAGAATGTTTGTGTCAGCCTTTCTCAAATAGAAGACTAATACCTACAGGGTATAAAGAACAATAAAAAACATTAGATCCTGCAAAATCAAACACCGAATCAAACAATGAAGTGCTGAAATGAATGTACACAATTCTTAGAAGTACAAATTACCAATAAATACTTGAAAAAATAACCATTTGAGAAATGCAACACTGAGATCGCATCTCATTCCAGAAAGAATAGCTGTCTTTAGGAAATCAAATAACAATTGCAGGTGAGGTTGCAGGGACGGGGTGCTTCTTCATTGTTGGTTGGAGTGGAAAGCGGTATAGTCATTGTGGAAGTTGATATGGAGATTGTTCAAAACACTGAAAATAGAAGTTCTATTCAATTCAGTTATTCTTGTTCTAGGAGTCTTCCTTAAAAAGTTAAAGACATATTACAGTGATAGGCACATATCCACATTTATTACAGCATAATTCACAATGGCTAAATCTTGGAACCCATATGACTAGATAAAGAAAATGTGGTATTTGTATAAGATGAAGTACTACTTGGTAGGTTCCAGCAAGAGTACAAACTGCTAAATTATTATTGTCCTGATTCAACATGGCTGAATCTCCAAAACAACAGCTTGTTTTCCTAATGGCCACTTCCTCATCCTTCTTGACCCCAGTCCTGAATACATATTCCATTTACCTTTCCTGTGCACACAAGGAGCCCCCAGTCAGCTCCTTACGTGTCACACCGAGTCTGCTCCTCAAACTCTGCCCCTAGCAAATGTCCATAAAATCTCAGCCTTGCCCTTGTCTCAGGTCAGAGAATCTATGCCATCTCCCTGCAATCCTTTCTCTGTCCTCAGAGTTAATAAAGGCCCTCTCCTGTCTGCTTCTCTGCCATGCCAGAAAGTCCTGGCACTACTACTTGGCCCAAAATTAAGGATCAACAAAAATCATTTGTGAAAAAATAGATGCACCTTGAGACTATCATATTAAATGAACACACAAATTTAAATATCATTGGTTTCTCATATATGAGATAATCAAAATATAAGGAAAGGGTAAAAATAACATATAAAATATAGGAAATAATGACAAATTTAACATATGGGAAGAGAGAAGGTGTGGAGGGAGATAAAATAAAAAGGGAGGGCATTGTGATGTGAACATGTATCAAGTTCCTATAAGGAATACGATTATTATATGCTATAAACATCTATAAAAATATATAGGAGATGGGATACAAGACAAGGAGAGAGGGGGAAGGAGGAAAAGGGATTAAAAGGCAATTAATATGTGTCATGTACATGTACTAATTCTGCACAGTGAATGCAACTATTATGTACAACCAACATATACAAATAAAAAGGAAAAAGAGAAAGAAAGAAGGGAAAAATATGTATGCACACATGATAGCCAAGACAATGGCACTACTAATTTCTGTTGTGTTGTTGAAGGAACAGTTAATGCTTAATATTTTTTGACCACTTTTGCTTGCTTATGTCTGGTAATCTGAACAACTGCTTTCACGATGGTAACGTGCACTGTAGCAAACATTATTTGTTTCCTATCATCTTTTTTTTTTTGTCTTAAGTAATTATTTATTTATTTATTGCCTCTCCTTATAAAGATTCTATTTTATGTTTTTCCATAATTTTGAGAAACAAATAGCAATGAGACAGTGTCAATAATTAATACATTGCATATTATTGTCTCAGTGGTTATTGTTTTGAAATTCTGTATAGTCTTTAGTTTTTTAATTTTTTTTATCTTCTTTAAAATAAAGAACACTGAAAAAAGTGTTTTTGTCAAATTTTAAATAAGCAGGGTAGTATAGTAATATTTAAGGGGGAGTTTCTATTATTTTAAATTATGATTTGAATTTTTGCACATTGACATGTTGTGTTAATTATCTTTCTAGAGCTATGACAAAAAATTGGACACAATCAGTATAAAAGGAGAAAGTACTTATTTATTTAAATATTTTATTTATTTATTTATTTGGGGGTCTCACTACTCAGGTCCAGCTCATAACGATCTTCCTGTCTCAGCCTCCGCAGTGCTGAGATTACTGGCATATATCACCATGCCTGATTTTGGTGGTGGGTACAGTGCACCTGGGGTTCTGGGGCCTGCACAGATGTGGTACTGGAGACTGAACCCAGGTCTTTGCACTTGCCTGGCAGGTGCTTAGACTACCAAGCTATCTCCCCAGTCCAGGAGAAGGTATTTAGGTTCACAGTGTCAGAGCCTTCAGGCTCATCTTTTTGGCCCTGTGGCCAGGTAGCACCTCACAGCAGGATGATGCCGCAGAGAAAAGCTTGTCACTTATAGAACAGTTTTTCCAGGACCATAGGAAAACAAAAAGAGGGAGAGGCTCACTGGCCCCAGTGCACAGTTGAAGGGCACTCGGCCCACCCTTAGCATTTCTGCTGCCCCTCAGCAGCACAGTCACCTAGGGTCCAAGCCTCCAATATGTAAGATTTTGGTGGATGATGAGGATCCAAACCATAGCATTCTGGCCCAGGCTCACAAAGGTTCACATGAGCTTGACAATGCAAAACGCATTCTGTTTTGCCCTCAGATTTTCCATGGTCTTAACAGTTTCAGTATTGAAAAAGTCTGATTCAAATCTCTTCTGAGACGCAAGGCAAGCCCTTACTTATGAGTCCTTGAAAAATGCAACTGTTGTTAAATATTTTCAACATACAGTAATACAGTGTAAGCATTCCAGTTCCAAAGGGAGAAATAAGAAAATAGTAAGGTAAAATTGAGTGAAAGTAAAATCAAATTCCAGCAATACAAATGTAAAACCATATAATTCTATTTATGAATTCCAGGCTATCATGATTTGAACTCTAAGACTCAAGAAGTCTTTCTCCTTTACCTGCCTTGCTCTGATCACCACCTGCAGCTTCTGTCAGCAGGTCTTTCATGTACCTGACACCTCCATGTTTCCAGTGTCACTACTGCTGCTTTGTATTCATTTGCATAAATCCATGCATCATCCTGTCCTGGATTTCATCCTGACATAAGCTACCCTGCCAGAGGTACCTGACTTATAGGTTTTTCTTTGAAATCTTCTTGAAACCTTCATGTCCTTGTACATCTTGCGTAGTGTGAGCCTGCAAGCCTGGCATCATGTGGATGTTCCCAAGATCTGCTGTCATAGGCAAAGCAGTAGCTGGGCCCCCTTGGACCATGGCTGCAACTGTCTTACAGTACTGTTATAAACAAAGGGACTGAAACACACTCATTCCTTCATTCAAACATCACACCACTGTAATGATTATCCATGCTTCCATAATCTTTGTACAGATTTTTATTATTGTCTAAGAGAATACAAATTTTTTTGGAAATGTTAGAAATGATACAGACCTTCATCAAACAAAACAGTAGGAATTCAACACTGGCTGCTGTATTGCATTACATTGTCTTTAAATTAGTTGTTTGGGTTACCAGATATAAGCATGAAAACCAGTTTTTTTTTTTTTTTTTTTTTTTTTTGGTCTTTTTGAGACAAGGTCTCACTATGTAGTTCAGGCTGGCCTTAAGCTCACTTTGTAACTCAGGCTGGTCTCGAACTCACAACAATCCTCCTGCCTCAGCCTCCCGAGTGCTGGGATTATAAGCATGTGCCACCATGCCCGGCCTATGAAAACCAGTTTTAAAAACACTAAAGGAAATTAAAAAGGACAAGAAAACTAAATTAAACAACAACAGCTCCCCTTGGCAGACCAACAGAAATCAGCAGTACAATTATCTGAGCTATATATCCTAAAATAGGGAAGTTATATAAGCCACTTCTCTTCTCTCCATTCAACCATAAATGAAACACCACCCTACTGGTTATTCAGTTTTAGATGAGGAGGTCACACAGATTGCTGACATCAATAAATAAAGATGGTGGGAGGAACCTAGAACCAGGGGATGCCTAATCGTACAACTTACAAAGGCCCCTTTTTGTCCACTTTGCCCTTCTGCCTATTCCTGCTGCTGCCCTGCAATCTTCAATAAACCCACTACACTCTATGCACGCAGAAATTCTTGTCATACAGAAGAACCTGGACTATTTTTGGCACACCCCACCAGTCAGGTGGCTGAATATGGGGAAAGGAATCCTGGGGAAAAATGGCCCGTGGAAAGTCAAGCCATCAGGGTGAGGAGCACGTGGGGAAGCAGAGCTGCTCACTCCACAGTGCCTAGGAAACAGGAGGGGCAAGCACTGAGTGCCAATATAAATTTCAAGGCATAGCATCCTACTTTCTTCAACTGCTTTCTGAAGTTCCACTCTCCCCAGACATGGTCATTATCTCGACACCACGCTGTCAACATATGAATACTTGGAGAATGTGTATAATTGGACCTTAATGTATGTAACTGTAACTTTATCTTTTTAGTGAAATATCCTAGCATCATGAAGGACAGACATTTTCAGACTTTGAACATACAAATATCTTACTGAAAGGGCTGGGGAGGTAGTGTGGTGGTCTAAGCACCTTCCTGGAAAGCATAAGGACCTGAGTTTGACCTCCAGTACTGCTCAGTGCTGGTTCTGGAAGCACAGGTGCACCACGCCACCCCAAATCTGGGCCTGGTGGCACATGCCTGTGATCTCAGCACCTAGGAGGCTGAGACAGGAGGATCGCTACAAGTGTGAGCTGAATAGTGAGATCCTGTGTCAAAAACAACACAACACAGAACAAAATAAAACATTCCACCTGAACTACTCATATGTTATCCTGATGCACATGTGCCTACATTTTTACAGAGAAATTTGTGTATTCTAGCTTACTTGGAAGTATTAAATCATTTTCTGAAGTGATTCCATAAACTTATGTTATCTTCAACAGTGCATGGATAGTTTTAGTAATTGACAATTTTTAACAACTTTTTAAAGAAAAACGGTATTGTAATTGTAATTTTAACTTTCCCCAAATCTTATACTGATTGAACATATTTTCTTTAGTTCATTAAAATTAAATACATTTAAAAAATATATTTGGTACAGGGTCTACAGGGTCTCACTACACAGATCAAACTCTTAGTGATTCTCTTGTTTTCACCTTCCAAGTGCTGGGGTCCCAGGCTGCACCTCCATGTCAGTCTCAGTTGCTGTCTCATCATGCTCAGGGCCAGGGCTTGTGCGGCATGTGGGGCCAGAGACTGAACCCCGGCCCCTGTGCTTACCTACGCAGTCACTTAGTTCACCAAACTATATCGCCAGCCCTAAATCTCACTTTTTCTTTGTCAATTTAATTTTCCAAGTGTAATTCTTAAAAAATTTTTTTTTCCTTATGTTTCCCATGCTATCTCTAACTGCAATTATTCATATATCCTTTGGAAATGATTTTGTTGTCTCTCTTCTCTGATTTGTCTTTCTGATTTGCCCTATACTAGCACCATATTGTTTTAGTTGTTATAACAAAAAGTAGTGAAAAGAATTTCAAATGCATATTACTGAGGGGTAATGAAACCCGGCCAGGCATGGTGGCACACCCCTTCAATTCCAGTGCTGGTAAGGCTGAGACAGAAGGATCACTACAAGTCTGAATTGCATAGCAATAACCTGTATCAAATAAATACATAAAAAATAAAAAAGAATATTAAACATAGTTGATGACAATCATTTAAGAAATAATTAATACATTAAAATATGTTAATATATAATACTGGAAAAATTGACTTCCATTAGACGCTGTTTCAAAGTAATTTGATAATAACCTTTAAGCTTTAGTATTCATTAGTTTTTCTATGTTTTACTTCGGTAAATTTTAATAAAGTCATTAATGTAGATAACCATGTGAGTTAATACTTTATTCACTGTATGTGCATATCTAGCCATCTGTCTATCCTTCTCTCTGTAGCTATTTGTTTATTTTGGCAACAAAGGGAACACTACTAAAAATTTAAAAAATCAGAATGATGAAGACAATACTGCACTTAAAATATTGTAATAATTTAATAATATAGAAAACTTTTTGAAAAATTAAATTCATGTCAAATTAAAGAAAAAAAGAGATGTGCAAGTACACCCACATCATGGCTGTAAGTAGTTAAAAATGTACTGCATCCATGATGAAGTGACTGGAAAGAACATGGTCAAAGGGTAACAATGGTAATATTAAATTCAAGGAAATGTGTGTTTTTTTTTTTTTTTTTACTATCAGAAAGGCTATACATTTCATACTTTCATGGTAAATATGCTATATGATAACATAATGAAGAATGGGGGAAAAGAGTACAAGAAAAGAAATGAAGCCTCTAGTTACTCCCTTTGTTCCTACATTCTCCTTGCGTCAGAGCTTGAGCCATTGGGGATATTGACTCAAAATGAGGAGGGCCATTAATATGCTATAGTTTTAAAGCTCTATCAATCCAGAGTTTGGGACTAGGTTAATAGCAGGGCTTGGTATAGAATTTATGTCTTGGATTCAAGTGAAGAGAGTGAGAAGCTATGGCCCTTTGCCATGGCATCTGGTGGGAAACAGAGGTCTAGTGCTAGAGACGCATTCTGGTTGCCTAGGAATTTTAGAAAAATTCTCTCTGCCCTAGATGTGTTTTCCATCAACTGGTAGGTGTTTAAGCCTCTGTGTACTCCTGCTAATTACTCTTCTGCCTATATTGTTCTCTTTCCTTTGTTGCACAGAGACATTCTCTATGTCCTGGTCATTTTAGCTGGTCTACCAAGGGAAGGAGGACAATCATAGAAATGGCGAGAATTCTTATACATGCCTGAGTTCAGTAGCCCATAGTAAGTCAGCATTGAGAAAGCAATGAAGAACAGGTGGTTGGGAATTTGTGTGTGTGTGTGTGTGTGTGTGTGTGTGTGTGTGTGTCCATGTCCAGGAAGTAGACTTTAAAGGAATGGTAGATGACATGGGATGAGATAGACCTTCTTTTTTGGGTGTGTGTGTGTGTGTGTGTGTGTGTGTGTGTGTGTGTGTGTGTTGATGTCCAGGAAGTAGACTTTAAGGGAATGGTAGATGACATGGGATGAGATAGACCTTCTTTTTCAGGTGTGTGTGTGTGTGTGTGTGTGTGTGTGTGTGTCCAGGAAGTAGACTTTAAGGGCATGGTAGATGACATGGGATGAGATAGACCTTCTTTTTCAGGAATCTTATTTTGTAGTTAATATGAAAATTTGACATTTTCCTCTCCTTAGCATATAGCCATCAATATAGAAACTTCATTTAACAGACATGTGTATTTTTCACGTGTCATGTACAACAAAGAGGAAAATGCAAATATTAGTGAGCATGGTGATAGTGAGACTCAAAAGGTCTATAAAGGGTAACAACACAAAATTTTAGGATTTATGATTAAAAGAAAATATCTAATTTGACCACTTTCCTTGAGAGAAACTCCTGAAGATGCTGCTTTAAAATTTTTGTGGAAGAATTTGTGATGGGAATTCAGTTCTTTCCAAAGGAATATGTATAGGAGGTGGTGAAAACTGGTCTAGATCTTTTAATCTTTGACTGACGTCAGACTTTCCTTAAGAGTTGCACATAGAGGTGTGGAATTAAATATCTAGTGAAAAGGCAGGATGATTTTGGAAATGTATTTAAAAGCTGGATGTATTTAAAAGCAGTGCATGCGTGTAATACTGTTACTCTGGGAGGCTGATGCAGGAGGAATACAAGTCAGGATGAAGCCTGGGTAATTTAGTAGGAGTGTTTCAAAATAAAAATGAAGGAGTTGTTGGCCAGGGATATAGCTCAGTGCAGAGGTCCTAGGTTAAATCCAAGGTACTGCAAAAACAGTGGAAAGGAAAGAATGGGAAGAGGGATGGAGGGAGGAGAAAGTGCATTTAAGGGTAAGCTTTATATTACTTTTGTCTGGGGCACTGTGGATTGTACATTTAGCACTGCGAATTTAGTGAGTACGAACTTGCTGACTGAGTTAGACACAGGATGATTCAGATTAAAAGGATATTGATGTACTTCTCACCTACAGACTGATATTTTAACTTTGCCAGTATTTTGAAATGATACATTGTGGAGAGTTCTGATGTTATATCGGTGTTCCTCCGCCTTTTAGAAGCCTGAGGAGCCTTTGAAATCCATTTCTAATTACATTTTCATTCACCTTTGTCACCTTTACCTTCCAACACTGAACCCAGCCTTCTAGGCATGAAATTTAGTTGCTTGTGTATTTGTGTCTTTTCCATTTCTCTTTGATAATTGTGCTACTTCCTCAGGCTCTTGAAGCCCTGAAGCGGGCCTGTTGTTACTCAGGCTCAGGCTATCAGACTGACCACAGAAGGGCTCTCAGAAGCTCCAGCCTCCTTCACCTCCCTGCTTGTATTGCTAATGGCACCCTCAGGAATTCATCCACAGCACAAGCCTTTACCCTCATCAGAACTGCAGTAATTTAGACAACTGAGGCAGGGCAACAGTGTGAAAGGTTCTATAAATAGATTTGTCAGATGATTTCCTGTGAATAAATCCTATCATCGCAGATGAAATTTAATTATATCTCAAAGCAGCAAATGATACAAGAGAAAATGGAAAGGAACAGACAAAAAAATCCAGAATGAAAAAACAAGCAAACAATCCCCCCCTCAAAAGAACCCCTTAATTTAGGTTGTTTCTTAGGTTCGTCTAGTACTAATATTAACTAGTAAATCAAATTAGTTAATTAATTTGCATTTAATTAATTAAATACATTAGTGCTATTGAAATTTGTATCTGGATCCAAATAGGACAGAAATAATTCCTAGTTGAAAGCAATCCTAGTGCTTGGAAGAACTCTTTTCTAACACCTTTCGGCTCAGTCTACATTTGTAGAAGAGTGAAAAGATTATAAATGTGAATTGTGTATTTATTTACTTGAATATAAATGATGAAGAACCGAAAGAGCATTGAAGAAAGTGAAACTAAGCAGGCATGTATTTATCATTTCTGTGTCAGTTTAATTTTCTATGCACATATTTGGACAGTAGCTTTCATTACCAACTGTAACTTGGCTTCTTATTATCTGTTAACAAATTTTTCTTGGGGAAGAGAGATGGCTCTGGAGTAGGATGGTATGATGACAAAAAAAGATTTAGATAAATTAAACTGATGCACAGTTGATTTCTGTAAGATTTTGTCAAATATTATTATTTTTGTCTCTATGAAGAAATTGATATCAAATGTCATATATTTCTTATTTGTCCTCTAGGCAAGATTTATTATGGTCTCCTCTTCCACATTTGGGCTTCTTTTCCTTGTCTTATACAGACATTATAGTCAGGAAGAAAACTGAGAGGCTGGTGACCAGCTTCTTCTTTCTGTCCTTCTCTGCCTTTCTTCTTTCCTCTTAAAATTTATACTTGACTCTGCTCTATGACATCATCACTCTGCAAGGTCAACAAACCATGTTCTAGAGGCCTGAAGGAAAGGAATTGAAGAGTAGGATCGGTGAGTTTGGCATATATGTTAAACCATAATTTGTATTGCCAACCAAGATTAAAGCAATTGGCTGAGGAGCCAGCACAGCTCCATCATGATTACTGCTTTGCTTTTCCAGGACTGCCTGCCTCTTTTCCAGATGCAGCTAAGTATGAACAACTACACCTCTGTGACCGAGCTCATCTTCTTGGAAAGTTCTGACACAGAAGGGCTGGAGAATGTGCTATTTGTCTTGTTCTTGGCCTTCTACCTCTTTCCATTGCTGGGAAACCTGATCACCTTTCTCACCATTCTAGCTTCCTCCAACCTCCACACCCTATGTATTTCTTCCTGGGAAATCTATCAATGTTTGACATACTTTTCCCTTCTGTGGTTTCCCCCAAAATGATGGTCTTCCTGGTGGGGTGAAGCCGTGCCATCTCTTACCAGGGCTGTGCCTCCCCGCTCTTTTTCTACCATACGTTGGGTGGCCCTGAGTGTTTCCTATATACTGTGATAGCCTATGACTGCTTTGTGACCACTTGCCATCCTATGAGATACGTGGTCATCATGAACCACAGGGTGTGTACTGGCCTGACGCTGAGCATTTGGCTTGGGACTGTCTCCATGGGAGCGTCCTCGCATTCCTCATCTCCAGGTTACCCTACTGTGACCCCAACAAGGTGCCCAATATTTTCTGTGGTATCTCCACATTGCTTCCTCCGGCCTGTGCAGACATCTTCCTAACACAGATGGTGAATTTCACCAACATGGGTGTTGTTGCACTCACGTGCTTTCTCCTTATCTTTGCTTCTTACTCATACATTGTTCTCTCCATATTGAATATCTGCTTCCCAGAAGGCAGGCACAGAGCCTTTTCCACCTGCACTGCTCACCTTGTCTCCATCTTCTTTTTCTACAGGCCCATGTTTCTTGTCCATCTGCATCCAGCTTACAGCCTCTGGCTAGTTCAGGTGTTAAACAGAATTGTCATGCCTTCCCTCAATCCTTTGATATATACCTTGAGAAACAAAAATGTGAAGCTGGCTCTAAGGAAGGTAGGAGTTCCAGTTACCACAGTTTTGGGGGCATGAGGAGAAGAAACAATTTGCCACTGCAATTTTTTGGGGGATGCTTCAGATCCACATTGTCTTGGCAAGATATAAAACTGGGCAAAGTTACATTTTCTCATTCCCTAGGAGTCCTAAATATTATGTGGTAGGGAAGAGTGGGCAGAGATAAATTTCCTCCCTGAAAAATCTTTTTTTTTTTCAGATTAATGCATGTTTTTTTCTCTTTTGAATTTGCCAAAACTGTATGTCTTTTCCATTTGGCCTGTACTTGTTGAAAATCTGTTTTGATTGATAAGATATGGCCATAAGTTTTTAGATGACATGGATGGTCTTATTCCCTTTTCTGCGCTTCCTTTCTTTCAATATACCTATTTTATTCTGCTATAATATCACTCTATTTAGTAAGGACTCGAAAACATAAAGTCCTCAGTGAATGAAATTTAAAATTAGGATTGAGAGTTTAGGAAACATGGTAAATACCAATCTATGCTATTCACCAAGATAAAAACAACCTGGTTGAGAACTAAAAATTCATCCAGGAGACACTAAATTCCAGAAGCTTTAAGAATGTTTTCCAAAGTGTTGCAAGATGCATTATATTTTTATAGCTTAAAGTACAAGGGACATTGTTAAATACATGGCTAATGTGGTAAAGGGCATACTGTCACGTAAGAAAGGGATGGGGTAGGAGATTGTGAGATGGTTTCCCACAATGTTTGGAATGCTAGCGTCATTCACAAAGCTGACATTTGCCCCCTTCTAGGTTAACATGAGCCTTGCAGAACTGTAGAGCTTATTTCAGATGCACCGGTTCCAATTGGAGGGTCTTGAACTAGTGCTTTTCTACTTTGGTTTCTGTCATCCTGAGAGCATCATTTGGTAACATTTTTGGTCATAAATGTATCTTCTCTTTAGAAAACAATGCCAAAAGTATCTGTTTCTCTTTGTTTATCTGAGAAATCTGGTGTTGGACTTCATTTTCTTTCCAAGAAGAAGAAAATTGCTCTTAATCTATTTGTAGCAAACATAATGGATTTTGTGGATTTTTCAAGTGAAAGACTTTTATAGGTAGTAGATTCTATTTTTTGTAGGTATTATCCATCTCGTGAAAATGTAATGTAACATTAATTATAATTACAACATACTTACAGTTAAGTAAAATTAAAGTGAAATACATGCTAATAACTTATGGCCCAATTCAACTGTTGTTTATGTATTGAATAAATTTAATTTCCATATAGGGACCCCATTGAGGCTAGCCAAAGGCATGACAATCTGAGCATGGTAAGGAAGGGACTTCTGAGGAACAACAGTTCCTGGGCTCCTGGAACGCATACTTAGAGCTTAGAGCAGAATTGGCAGGGTAACAACCAGCAGAATTAAGATCAAACTATTGTCAGAGGTGACTGTTTTGGCCAGTGTCTTCCCTCTGCCCAGATGAGACTATTTGAGCTAGATTAATGCATATCACGTAGCAAGCCATCCCATGCTGGTGCTGTCTCTTGATAAAAACTCCTACACAATATGCTGCAAAATGCTTTTTTGTGTGCGTCTCTGGTCTCATGTCCTTAAATTACAATAAATAACTCAGTTCTCCTTTATTTCCATTTCTTTGAGGCTCTCTGAGGCCCCAGAATCAGTTCTTTTGACTTCTAGGTGACTGAATTGAAGTTCAACTCTGAGTAGTCTTTCTTATCCCTTGCAGCCAGGGTCAGACACTGTGGCAGGGAACAGCCTATGTACATTAATTCACTCAAGTACCTAAGGTTCAAAGCCTGCTTATTATGTATATGACAATGTTAGCATACTTTACATATTCTGAAGACAGAAAACTTCATACATCTCCATAAAGAGGTAGATGCTAGTATATATTTCTTGTACAGTGTTAGCTAATTTAACATGAATTGCATTTTTATTAAGTAGGCATGATTATTATCCTCCAAAGTATATGAAATATCTGAGACATAAGGAGTTGAGTAACTGCACATAGACAATAGTGATGACAATGTGTACAAGTGAAACAGAAGTCTGGATAACAGTAACAGAAATAGGCATCAATATGAATATAATAAATTCTGATCCTTCCCACTCCACAGTAATATCCATGCAGTCACTTGGTCAATGGCAGACCTACTTACTTAAGGCCTTGTATCTGACTGGTGCCAATCAGGCCCTGGGTAGATTTTTTTTTTAGGGAAGGATCTACCTAAAGGGTGTTTAGGATCTCACTACATAGATCAGACTCATAGTGATCCTCCTGTTTACAGCCTCCCAAGAGCTGGGAATATAGGCACAGACCATCATGCCCAGTCTCAATTGCCATCTCAGTGAGCCCCAGGGGTGGGGTTGGCATAAGGAGATAGAATGTTTTGTAAGTGAACCACACAAAGGAAAAAAGGAAGGCACATAGATGTGTCAATGGTACAATGAAGCACAGATGTGCCATCATCTGGTTTACTATCACAGTGAGTTACATCACCACACTGTCTTTCAGGGACAACTTTACTGTTATTTGAGGACTCACAAATCCCCTGCAGTATTGATGGTGTATGTTATTTATCTATATTAGTGCAAAAAGAAAAAAAGATGCTCCAAAACAATTTATTATCATAGAATGTCACATGGTCGGGGTACTAGAGTAGCCTAGCTGGTTGGTCTTAGCAAAAGGTCTCTGATGTTGCTGTAGGCACCTGGATAGTTAGGAGGACAGGCATCTGGTGCAAGATCCTCTGGCAAGATGGCCACGACAGGGCTGTGATTAGGAGGCCTCAATTCTTTATTCACTGTGTGGACCTCTACATGAATCCACCTATGTGTCCCTGAGCACAGGGAGCTGCTTTTCTCACAGTGAAGGACTTGAAGGGGCAGCTGAGCCGCAGCCTGCAGAGCTTTCTTGGACCTCATCACTTACGGCTTATATTGTCACTTTGACCTTTGTTTTTCTTTGTTGGAAGGGAGTCACTAAACCCTTCTTATGCTCTGTGGGAGAGAAATAAGGCTCCAATTTCTGAAGAAAGTATGGAACACTTTAAGACACATTTCCCTCACTGCAATCATATTTCAATCTTCTTTAAATTTCTTTATTAAATTATTTTTTGTTTTGGGTTACTACATATGCTGAGGACACCTTATGCATCATGCATTTTTGCACATCCCTTCCCTGATTTAATTTGCTTATTTTAATACACGCTGTATGAGATTAACAAATAATTTATATTTTTGCTCGTTTTCTACCATTTTCATGGTATCTTCCCCAAATACTCCATTCTGTGGCAATACTTTCTTCTACTAGCTAGTGGTTTTAATTGAGTAAAGCAATCACTTTGTCATTACAAACTGTAACTCGTCTCATATGGTAATTTTGGTTTGTTACCTGGTTCATAAATTCTTTTTCAATATTTGAATCAATGAATGGCTCCAAAGTCAGTTACATCAGAGTAGCCATTAGAATAACATCAAATACTAACTGGTAGTTTGCAATTTAGGAGGCATGGTGTTAGCCAACAAGGATACAGTGGCAAATATGGTAGATGTGATCTTTATATATGAGGTTAAAAAAACACTAGAAAATGGACCAGACAGTCAACACATGAAGCAGATAAATACTTGGAAAAAGCTAATAGAACTGGGGAAGACTGTAATATGCAAATGAGACAAAAGTGTGATAGAATTAAGTGCAAAAATGATGAGACTGGGCGTGTTCAGAGTGATATGGCCATAGACAACACTGCACACAGGAAAGCCCAAAAGTGCCTGTCCAGGGATGAGGAGAATCACAAGTACCATGGCAGCACAGCTTCTGCAATGTCAAACCTGACACTTAAACACTCTTATTCTTTTGGTTGTTACTAGAAAATGAAGAAGACAAAATCAGGTGCATTCAGGGTGGTATGATCATAGACGCTAGGAGATGAAGTAAGATGACACTTGATATGAATGACACATCCCTGTAAGAGATAAATTCAGATGAAAATGATTGCATAATGTTATACAATGGTTAACATGTCATGGCAATTGGGTAGTGAGTATGACTTTTTTTTTTCTAGGAAAGAACGGTTCTCTTCATTGACAGAAACTTTATTTACTTATTTATTTACTTATCATTTACTTATTTTGCAGTGCCAGGGATCGCATTTGAGACCTTGAGCTTGCCAGGCAGGCACTTATGTCACTAAGTTATATCCCCTGTGAGACTTACTGTTAATGCATATATTATTTTAGGAAGTGAAATAATAATTTCAGTGAACAAGCTACTTATTCATCCCTATTGAAACCAGAGATAGAAATTGTACAGAATAACTAGTTAGTGCTTTAATGCAGTTCAGTGCATTGTAGTTGCTTCCCCCAGTCTGCTCTAAATTTGCAAATCCTATGGTTATTGAGACCATTGGCAAGTTGGCAGCAACTTTCTTCAGATCAAAATTTAGAAAACACGTTGTTTACCTGCTGTGGCATACATCTTTTTTTCCTGTGTTTGTTTGCCCTATTATGGTTCTTTCTGTTCTCATTTGTGGAGTTGTGGTCATTTTGGTCCCTCTCTAGAATATCTTTTAGTAGTGTGTGTGGCATTGGATTTGTCATGATGAATTTCTTTAATTGTTCTTGGTCATGGAATAAACACACACACACACACACACACACACACACACACACACACACGATAGGATCTGTACAGCTGCTTTCTCTTAGTTCAATGAGAAAAGTTTGTACTAATATTGTTTAGACAGGATATAATGTCTGCATCATGTCTTCTGAATAACTACCATGAAGACAACAATGTGCAATGTATTAATTATTGTAATATTCCTACTAACCTGTTTTGATACTATTTCATTGCTATTTTATCTTTTCTTCTCATTAAAATGAATAAAAATTTAAAAATATTAGAAAACATTCCCATTTCTTAGGAACACTCATCATGAGATGAAGAAGTCCCCAGTGGTCCTGCCACTGTTGGTGTGGAGGCCCCCTTCAGTTTTGGTTACATCAGCCCGAACTGTTTATGTCACCCAATCTAGGTACATACAATGAGATCCGAATTATGGTCTCAGAACAACATTTACAAATCCTTGTATATTTTTCATGCTATTTTATTGAGATGCACACAGGTTGATCTGTCTTTTTTGTAATTATCAACCTTGAATATTATCCACAATTTATCAGGATTTGAGAGGAGCAAAAAATAGCAAAATTCCATGTCCATAAATAATAGAGATAAAAGCCAGTAGTGCCAGACTATATAAAAATATAATTACTGATAATTAAGTTACATAATTATTGAATTTAAGATTGTGGTTTAAATTTGGGGCCAATTACTGAAGTCCTTCCTCTTTTCCTCAAGAAATGCATTTGGTTTCCTTTATTCTAGTCTCTGGAAATCTTAATATTAATTTCAGTTAGAATTTACCTTTTTCATATAGCACATTGTGAGTGATGTTTCTCACAGCAGCTGTAGCAGAATTTTTGGTTTGCAAGCCATGTGATAGCACTATAGCCTACTGCTAGCAGGCTAGCTGACAGTTCAGAGACTGATATCTACCTCTACCCATAAGAGGTGTAAGAAGAACCCAAGATTTCAACACAGCTATTGCTTTCATGACAACTTAAAGTATCTCTATTCCAAATGAAACTCTGTAATCTATCATGTCTAGGATATACTGGGCATGTCCCACTATATGAAATGTGTATATAAAAATCTATAATGGGCTGGCACTGAGGATCTTTTAAGACAGTAAGTAGTGAGAGTAATTAGTAAAACAATAGTGATAACATTGGACTTGTCAAATGTCATGGAACAATGCACTTAGTTTTTTGAGATTTCTCACTGATATCAGAAAGAATACATTATGATCTTTTCATCTTGGCCAAGTCAATTGTTAATTCATACATGTAAAATGCTTTGACCTCAAAAATACATTTTAAATTTATTTATTTATTTGGTATAGGGCCTTGCTACACAGCCTAGACTAGTAGTGATCCTACTGTGTCAGCCTCCCCAGCGCTTGCATTACAGGTGAGCACCACTATGCCCAGTTCCTGGGCTGGCACAGCACATTCGGTATCAGGGACTGAACAATGGTCCTTGTGCCTGCCAAGAAAGTGCTTAGACTGACAAGCTATCTCTCCAGCCCCCAAAACACATATTAAGTGTTGATGTTTATTGTAGGTGTTTGAGTGGATGAATCCAAATAAAAGTTTTCCATACTGAAATAAGTTCTGTGAAATGAAAAACATTAGTGTAAAAATGCTCTACAATAAATAATGAACATTGTTCATGGTTGAATGTCAATTAATTATAGATTTTTAATAATATATTTAGTACAGGGTCTACAGGGTTTCACTTCGTAGATCAGACTCCTAGTGATCCTCCTATTTTCAGCCTCCCAAGTGCTGGGATTATAGGCACATGCCACCACGCCCAGTGTCAATTGCTGTCTCAGTGTGCCACAGGGGTGGGGCAAGCATGGCATGCTGGGGATCAAACCTGGGTCTCTGAGCTCTGCCTAAGAAAGTGTTTTAGTCCTCTGAGCTATCTCTCCAGCCCTTATATCTATTAATTATAGTTATGCTAGATTATCAAGGAATGAGATTGATCCAACTAGAGAAATATCCAGCTTATTAAATCTTCAGTAATATACAAATTGCTGCCATCTCTCATTCAAAATCCATTTCACAATTTTTTTAAGTGCATTTGGATGTTGCAGGGTCTCACAATGCAGCTCAGATTCGTGATGATCCTCCTCCTTTTCAGCCTCCCCACTGCTAGGCTTACAGGTGTGTGCCACTACACCCAGACTCTGTCCAGCTTGGCCCACCTCTGAGGCACTTTAGTGTGCTGAGCTACCTTGCTGGCCCATAATCCATTTCACACTTTGAACCACAGTTTGATAGTCACTGTCTCATTTGAGAGTTAATAAAAGTTAAACACCAGGTTCCTCTGGAAACACAGGAAAAAATCTTTAAGTTATTTTTTAAGAGGAACCTGTAATTATAGCCAAGGAAGTTACAAAAAAAGTATAAACTAAATATCAAATTATGGAATCATACTCTTGAATTTCACATATTGTCCATTCTAATGGTTAGATTAATTGAATGATAAAAAAGATACTACCATTGAAACTACAAAAAAATAAGTTATACATTTGAAAGGGAAAAAAAGAAGGTATGGTGAGGAATGCAGTTTCCCTTTAGAAAATCATAGTTTCACAAAAACTAAACAGTGTTCCAACACATACTGAGCACATTTTGTCAAGCTGAAAAATATCTGGATTAACCTAAAAAAATAAAGGTACAAATCCAGTCTGAACTGACTCATTCGTGATTAATTATTATTACTCTAAACTAGCAGGAGATATTACCTTTGTCCAGCTGGTTAGTTGGCAGTAATCCTGATGAAAAAGAAAGTACTGGATCTGAAGAAATTCTAAAGGAGAAGGGCCTGCCAAATAGCTCAGCAGATTAAAGTGCCTGCAAACAGATGCAGGGGATGAGGGTTCAATCCCTGGGCCTACTGTGCTGGCCCCACCCCGTCCTGAGATAGCAACTGAAACTTGGCATGGTGGTGTGTGCCTGTAATTCCAGCTCTTGGGAGGCTGTAAACAGGCAGATCACTATGAGTCTGATCTAGTAGTGAGACTGAATACCCTGTAGACCCTTCCCTCCCAAAAAAAAAAAAAAAAAAAAAAATCTGAAGGGAAATTGCTCTTATTTCTTATTCCCCAGAAGGGTGGATCACTTTTACTAACACCTTCCACAGGGCTAATTTCACATCCTTGTTTCTTAGAGAATAAATCACAGGATTGAGGGAAGGAGTGATGACATTGTTTAACACCTGAACAGCAGCATCTAGCCAGAAGCTGGAAGCCGGCTTAAGATAGACAAGAATCACAGGCCTGTAGGTGAACAGGATGGAGGTCAGGTGGGCACTGCAGGTGGAGAAGGCTCTGCGCCTGCCTTCTAAGGAGCGAGTTTTCAGTATGGAGGAAATAATGCACATATATGAAGTGAGGATGAGAATAAAGCACAAGAGCGCAACAACCCCCACGTTGGTGAAACTCAACATCTGTGCCACTGAGGTGTCTGCACAGGCCAGGGGAAGCACCATGGGGATACCACAGAAAAGCTGCGTACTTTGTTAAGGCCACAGTAGGGTAACCTGAAGGTGAGGAAGGTGAGGACACTGCCATGGAGGCAGCCTCCCGGCCATGCGCCCACTGTCAGGCCAGTGCATACTGTGGGGTTCATGATGACCGTGTATCGCACAGGGTAACAAATGAGCACGGAGCGGATGTAGCCATCACAGTGTACAGGAAACACTCGGTGCCTCCCAGGGTGTGGTAGAAAAAGACCTTTGAGGCACAGCCCTGGTAAGAGATGGTGCGGCCTTGACCCACTAGCAAGACCATCAGCTTGGGGCAATTCACAGAGGGGAAAAGCATATCAAACACAGAAAGTTCTGCCAGGAAGAAATACATGGGGGTGTGCAGGTTGGAGGAAGCCAGAATGGTGAGGAAGGTGGTGAGATTGCCCAGCAAGGAGAAGGCATAGAAAGTGAGGAACACAGTAACGATCATGTTCTCTAGCCCTTGAGTATTAGGGATTCCCAAGTGTATGAACTGAGTCACAGACGTGTAGTTTCTCATGTTCATAGGGTAGGCAGTCCTGGAAAAGCAATGCAATAACATGAGGTTCAGAGGAACTGAGAATGTCTGCCTTACAAAGTGTCTCTGTCTGTTGAAGGTAGTGGATATAAGCCAAAAAGGGGCTTTGAGGGGAAGAGATTTGCAACAAATCTGGCCATGAAGTCCAATTAAAAATGGGTGTTAAATCAACAGAATAATTCATTTTTATAATAAGAAAATATGTCTACTAATAAAACTTTCTTTTTTGGTACTGGGGATCAAACTCAGGACCTTGAGTTTGCTAGGCAGGTGCTTATGCCACTGAGCTATCTCCCTTGCCCTATACTAATAAACTGTTATGACCATCTTAATTTCATTTTTCCCAATTCAGTTCACAAGCAAACAAGCTTTTATATCTCAGAGCCATCTGTCTTCCCCAAGACAAAGGTGTTTACAGGTACCCTGTCACTTAAATATTAGACGAGGCATAGTTTGCTTATAAACAGGCCAACTAGTTAAATTTACACACATAAAATGTGAAATTAACCAAATACAATAAGTATCTTTATTCTATTTTTGTTTTCAACAATCCTGTTTACAATCTTTATCATTTATATTCAAAAGAAATAATATTATTCATGCATATAGCTCAGTAATACACATGTAAAAATGGGCTGTGTTCGGTAGAAAACATTGTACAGGTCATAGAAACAGCTACAGTGTCGCACTAGAAATTTCCTACTCTGGTAAGCTTTATCAATATAAAAAACAATATAAAAATAGGATTATTAACATTGATAAAATTTGGCTTTTTTGGTTAACATTTGTACTAGACAAACCTTAGAAACAACCTGGGCTGTATTTCCTGAAGCTCCAATCTATTTACTTTTTGCCTTCTATTTTTGCTTAAACTTTCATATATTGCCACAAGATAAAACTGATTTTCTCCTGTTGTGATCAGGATTTGTACACAGGAAATAATCTGCTAGGCGTATTATTAGTGATTTACAGATAGCTCTTCAGTTCATTCCCTGATACAGTTCAATTTAGACAAGGGTAAGTATTTATGCTGTGGATGCAATTCCCAGTAAGTGTGGCATGCAGAAAGGAGAAAGGACTCTTTGGGAAATGGCGTCATCTTGCAATCTCTGTGTCCTGTGCATATTTGTTCTCTTCCAGGGGTTTGAACAGACTCAGAACAGGATATCCATAGGAAATAAAAGTGTTTTTCAGCCCCAGTTATTATTTAAAGTTCAACTTTGGAGCATGGCTATCTATTTAATGTTATGCACAATCCCTATATATCTTCTACCAAAAAAAAAAAAAGAGAAATGAATACAACAAGACTCCGTTCTTTGACCCTGAAACTTAGGTCTAAACTACTTTTAATGCAATGAATAGAAAGATTTGTTCTAATAGTGTTTGTGGACAGGATATCATGTCTGCATCTTGTACCATAAATAATCACTAAGAAGACAACAATGTGCAATGTATTAATTATTGAAACTGTCCTACTTATTGGTCTTGAAACTGTCTCATTGCTATTTTTTCTCAATAAAATTATTTTAAAAAACTTTAACTGGACTCTATAGTTTGCTATCTAGAGGGATTTCGGTAACTTAACCTCTCTGATTACCATGTGCTCAGTAGAAAGGTGAATACTGTCAGATTCATAGAGACTTTGTGGAATTGATGCAGAATGCTATGGTCTGTTCACTTGATAGAAAATGTAATAAGTGCCCTTAGCCACTAAACCTCATTCATTCAAGACAAGGTAAAAGCATGAAGTATTATCAAAGACAGTGGATGTAATGAAAATAAAATTAGGAATGGACTTTAATATTAAGAAGATTATCAAAATAATTTATTTGCTTTTTTATGTATTTGGTCCAGGGTCTCTCTTGCAACTCAAACTCATAGTGATCCTCCTGTTTTCAACCTCCCCAGTGCTGGGATTACAGGTGTGTGCCACCATGCCTGGTCTCATTATTTACTTTTATTTTATATATAAAATGGTATGTATTTGTGGAATTTCAATTTTTTTTTCCTGAAGTACAAAACCTTATGTGTTGCTGTTCTTTCTCCAGGCACAGAAAATTGGGCAGAGTAAAATTTTCCTATTTACAAAGATAAATGGCCTTTTTCATTTGAGCTCAAGACTTCAAATTATGGGTCCAATTCTCTAAGCTGTCCCCTGCCATCTCAAGACAAAGCTTTCACTCTCCTGGCCTTAGCCAGGTGCATTGGCCTCTCCCTGTAACTTTCACACTCTGGAATGGGGGTGAGGGAGGTGGCAATTTGAGCTTGCCCTAACTTAGCCACATAGTGTGGCACAGTTTCAAAGTAAACAAAAATTTAAATAGGTAGGAATGTATTGAATGAGAAGGCCCTGGGTACTGTCCTCACCTGTAGCAAAGGGGGGGGGGAATAGCAAGAGATACAAATGTCAGGAAAATGTCATTTTTCTCAGACACAAAACAGTGAGTTACAGAAACATTCTGGCAAAATTTTTAAAAAGAAAAACATTTGGTAGAGAAGTACATAAACTTCTCCTTTAAAATGAACACTTTTGTTTCTACCTTAGTAACCAAGTTTAAACTGCTAAATGGTCTCTCTTTGTCTGCCCAAGTTAGAGTATAAGTATCTTATAGTACCTTGGCCATGGTATAATTTGAAGTCAGGAATTGTGGTACCTCATGAGTGAGGTAGCTTGTTTGTTTCAGGGACTGGGCCAAGTCCCACCTACATACATTAGATCAATTTCCTAGCTTCATAGCTCCCAACATTTCCCCCGTTTTCGTTTTGTTCTTTCAGAGATGGGTGCTCCACTGAAGTTAGAGAAGCTGTATTTGGAGAAGTCTTTAAAAGACCTTTTCATAGTTGAAACCAGTCTAAAGATTATAGATACTTGAATTCAGCAAAATAACCTAGTCCAGTCCAATAGTTCACATTAGTAGGGGGCTATGGGCAGAACTGGCAATTGTCAGAAGTTGTTGATGTGAGCCTTTTACAGCTCAGAATAGTATTATGGCATTAATTTTTATACCTCATGGTTACACCTTTCTGCTGGATGGTTAAGACCCAGTTAAAGCAAGACCTGTATAACTAAAAATGAACATCCTGGCTGGTTAAGGTTAGCTATCAGCTGCTAGGCAACCTAGTGTCATACATCACTAACTTCACAAAAGTGTAAATGAAGGACAGTTTTGTTGTGAAAAAAAGGGAAGGAAAAATACATGAATACACAAGAGAGGATATCTAGCTACTTTCTCTTAGTTCACTGAGAATAATAGTTTGTACTAACATTGTTAAGACAAGATATCATGTCTGCATCTTATCCTCTGAATACTACGAAGACAACAATACGTAATGTATTAATTACTGTAAACATCCTACTAACCTGTTTTAAAACTGTTTCATTGCTATTTTACCTTTTTTCTCATTAAAATGAATACAAATTTAAAAAATTAAAAAAAATTAAAAAAATAAAAGACTCTTGATGCCTCGTGCGTTGCTCTTGTTGCCCAGGACTGCCTTTGCTATTCTAGGTCTCTTGTGGTTCCAGGTGAGTTTTAGGAATGTTTTCTGTAGTTCTGTGAGGTATACTAATGGTATTTTGATCAGGGTTGCGTTGAATCTGTATAGCAGTTTTCAAAGTAGGGCCATTTTCAAAGTGCAGGTACCTCTTATCTGTGAGCAAGGAATATCTTTCCATTTTCTGATATCCTATGTAACCTCTTTTTACAGAGTACTGTAATTTTCAATGTATAGGTATTTTACTGCTCTTGTTAGATTGATTCCTTAGTATTTCATTTTTGGGGATGCTGTTGTAAAGGGCATTGTTCTCCTAATTTCTTTGTGAGTTTGTTGTTTGTGAACAGGAATGCTGCTGATTTTTGAGTGTTGACTTTGTATACACTAGTGATTTTGCTTATTATCCTTTGGTATAGTTTTAGGGCTTTTCTATGTGACTGTCATGTTATCTGCAAATAATGATAACTTCTTTTCCTATCCTTATTCCTTTTATTTTTTATTTTTTTTGTATTTCAGGTAAGGATCAACAGAGTGTTCGGGGTGTCACTACTAGATCAGGCTTGTAGTGATCCACCTGCTTACAGCCTCCCAAGAGCTGGAATTACAGGAACATGCTATCACATCCAGTCTCAAGCACCCTTTCAGTGGATGCCCTGGGGGCAGGGCTGGCACAGCAGGCCTGGTGATCAAACCCCTGGTCCCTGCAACTCCTTGCAGATGCTTTAATCTGCTGAGCTATTTGTCCAGCCCCCTTTTTAATTCTTTTATTTGTTTCTCTGGCCTGATTGCTCTGGCTAATGTTTCCAAAACTGTATTGAATAGGAGTGGTGATCGTGGATATCCTTGCCTTTTTCCTTATTTTGGAGTGAAAACTTTCAGTTGTGAGCATGCTGCATGATGCTAGCTATTGGTTTGTCATTGATGGTTTTTATCACATTGACGGAGAGACCACTCTCAATACTCCTTAAAGTCCTCTGCAGCAGCATTCCACAATACACTTCCATCATACTGACTCCTAGCAGGTCTGAAATCTTCCCAAGGAACTCTCCCATGATTAGTGGGATCATAAAGGCAGTCCTTTAATAGCAAAATGAATTTCTCCCATAGAAGATAACTCAGTGTTATCTCCCAGGAAACAAAAAGGCCATCATTTCCTTTTCTGCAAAAAGGTTAAACTATATTTCTTCAACTCTAAATTCTAAATTGATATTTTAGCTTTTTCTAAACTTATTGCATTTCACTGTCACTATAGTCACTGAGGTTTGCATTATCCCTTTGTGTTGTTAGTGACAGTTTGGAAATATACCTGTCTGTTATATGAAGTTCTCATGTAGATGAGACAAAAAAGTAAGATTGGGAAATTAGTAATTTATATACTAACTGCAAAATAAGATTACTGAAGAAAGAATCTTGTCTCCTTGCATTTGACTCACTTCCCTCCTACAAGACATTCTTCCAACAAATGTGCTCAAGACACACACACACACACACACACACACACACACACACACACACACACACACACACACACACACACCCCTTCTCGAAGACCATCCTTGACTTCATGGCATTCTTAGAACTGACTTACTAATGGGGTGCTGAGCTCATCTCCATGTAAGAATTCTCTGCAGTTCCATGATCCTCCTCTTGGGTCAAGAGGTTAGCTGATAAGACTCAGAGGCTTTCTTGGAAGGAAAGAGGGGAACAAGTGGAAGAAAGTAGTATAAGCAGAACAAGAGGTAACAAAAGTAGGAAAAGCTTCACCTACATGCCACCTGGTGAAAAACACTTCTAATATAGTACACAGATGGTTTTCTCAAGTTTCCAGGGAAGAAGAATGTGTTTCTAAAGTCAGAACTACATTTTACATAAGATGCCATGGCAGAGAGCTTTGACTTTGAACACTCCCCATTTGAATCTAAGACTTAGATCCCACACTCCAACCTGCTCCCATATAGTCCCTGAAATCTGAGTTTATAATGCTTTCAAGCTGAGAAATAACGGGCCTGGATCCTGCTGAGACAGCAGCCCCAGTGGCCCAATCCCCTGACTCAAGAATGGTGAATCTCTTTCTTTATGCTTTCACCTTTCTTGTGCACATTCCCATTCCTTTCCTCATTATCTTCCTGGCTGATGTACTGATCATACAAGTAGATTAAAGTTTTATGGCCTTCCCTCTAGCTTCACAGAGTGTGCACAATGTTATCTAGTCATCCTACAGTGCAACTGCTGACCATATTGATCCTCTGTACCTGGACATTATGGCCTGTAGACCATCCTTTCCCCAGTAAGAATGGCTTTTTAAAAAAGACTAAAGATTGCAAGCACTACCAAAGATTTGAAGTGAAGGGAACCCTTGCCCACTGTTGGAATATAAGTTAACACAGGTATTATATAGGATAGTGTAGATGGCCCCAAACTGGCAACTTGGAATACATTTCTCATTCAGCTAGGTTTTAGTGTGTCTGATTGGCAAGAATATGGAAGTAGCTTAGCTGAGTGGTCTTAGCACCCAGGTAAGCATCTCTCATAGCAGGAAGTCACTCTGGCTCCCTGGAAGAAGATACCTGGTACAAGGAGGTGATCTGTTGGCAAGGAGGCTTACTCTAGGCCTACTAGTGGGAAGCCTCGGTTCCTCTCTCACTACATGGGCCTTTTCTTGAATCTATATACACCCCTTACCTCATGGCAGCTGCTTGCCTTATGATAACTGATTCAAGGGAAAGCATAAGCACAAACCATGAAACTCCTCTTGGCTGTTTGTTTGTTTATTTATTTATTTATTTTGGTGGAACTGGGGATTGAACTCAGACCTTGTACTTGCCAGGGAAGCGCTTATTCCACTGAGCCATCCTTGGCCCCTCTTTTCTCTTGATAGGACAGAGTCACTAAGTGCAGCTGGGATTTGGTGGGAGACATTAGCTCCTCTTGTGAAAGAAGTGTCAAAAATAGTGTACAAATCTCTCCAACAACCACATATATTATTCTGCCTTATAAAACACTTTCCTTATTGGAACTCTTCTGCCTTTTTAGAATTATTTCACATGATACTACATACTATGTATATAATTTTTATTTAAAAGGACACACTAATTCACCCTACCCTTGTGAAAAATCACTCATTTTTTAGTTTTACCTTCTCTGATCATAGCATTCCATTACACCTTTTTCTACCAACCAAGAGTTTTTTTTTTTTTTTTTGTGAAATTTGATGTAGTTCAAGTTTTTTATTTTCTTTTTCTTAAGCATAAGTATTCTCAATGGTAGAGTGTTTACCTAGGATGTACACAGACCTGGGTTTGATTCCTAGAACTGCAAAACATAGAAATAAAAATAAATAAAACCTCTTTGAAACTCTATCCCAGGCACATCCATCATCTCCCCTTTCAGAGAGTAATCTACCAAAACGCATGTTACCATCATCATAAACTATAGCTTTTGTGCATCCTACTACTGTGTTAATGAATCTACTTCTTGTTTTCATTTTACTTTTGTTTTATTGAAGTACAACTATCGATGAGACAGTTTTAAGATACCTTGCAAAGAAGGATTTCATAAATTAATACATTGCAAACTGTTTTCATAATGTTTTGGTATCATAAAAGGTGTATACATGATATACTTACAGACATTATTACATCGTATGTCTCATCAGTAAATTAAGAGACTATAGCTGTCTGCGTATCTTATTTTTTATACCTGTATTACATCAAAGATTCAATAATTAATACTTTCTTGTTATTTTGCTAGCGGTTGTCCATAGTACTAGAAGCCAACATAATATCGTATCCAACCACCATTAGTGCAAATCTTGCCTCTCATAGAATTATGTAGAAGCACACCATGGTCAATCCCAACTGTACTGTCCATACACACACACATCATGATTCTTCCATTCTA
Organism: Ctenomys sociabilis; assembly: GCA_004027165.1. Lineage (NCBI taxonomy): Eukaryota > Metazoa > Chordata > Mammalia > Rodentia > Ctenomyidae > Ctenomys > Ctenomys sociabilis. The sequence continues at coordinate 69,030 of PVKA01004891.1, forward strand.
TACCCCTTCCTTGCTCTACACCTGTCAGAGATGGGCACTCTATTATCATTCAACTAACTTAGGTGCTTGAACTCGACACCACAATCCAACACAGTCCAGCATTCCACAACAATAGTGAGTTATACAAACATGTTGTCGACCATAGCCATTTACAGCCCAACTTAACATTATGGCCCCGCGATGTATACTTCATTTTTATACTTTTCTGCTGGATGGTTAAGACCTAGATAGAGCAAGACTTCTTTACCAACATATGTACTTTATATTTCTTATGAGGTCAGTGAAGTCCCCTCAGGGTTTTTCTTGTAGTCCTGTATCTTATTCTGTAGATCCTTTGTCTGTGTCATCCATGTGGATGAATCACGGCCAATGCTTGACCAGTTTGCTCTCTGTGAGAGCCTGAGAGAAAGTTTTCATTCCATGTGACTCTCCCCAGGCACACTATAGAACTTCAGTCTCTTTTCTCTATGGCTCCATAATCTTCTTGTTCAAAAAATTTGGAGATCAACTGAGTTTCATGATGTTACAGTACAGGTTCTCCTATGTCCTGAGTCTTCGCTGACCTTGAGGCTCGGGCCAAAATGTTGGCTGGCCTTGTGGCTCTTCTATTTATTTGGAAGCACAAATGACACAGAATAACAAAGGCAATCTTGGCCAATAAAGACAAGGCAGGAGGCACCACAATTCCTGACTTGAAATTATACTACAAAGCCACTGTGATAAAATCAACATGGTATTGGCAAAAAAATAGACTTGAGGATCACTGGAATAGATTAGAAGATGCAGAGGCATCTACAGTCACACTCAGCCATCTGATCTTCGACAAAGGGGCTACACAAGCTCACTGGAGGAAAGATAGCCTCTTTAACAAATGGTGCTGGAAAACCTGGCTTTCTACATGCTGAAAACTAAAATGTGACCCAGCTCTATCACCGTGCACTAAGTTAAAGTCAAAATGGATTAAAGATCTAAACATTAAAACAGAAACACTCAATCTCCTGGAAGAGAAAGTAGGAGGAACTCTTGAAGACATAGGGATAGATAAAGAGTTCATGAACAAACATATATTCACATGGGAAGCGCTTGAAAGAATCAAAACTGGGATCAACTCTTCTTGAGGAGCTTCTGCACATCAAAATAAATTGTCAATAGAGTGAAAAGGGAACCCACAAATTTTGAAAAATTCCTAACTAATAAGCAATCAGACAAAGGACTACTGTCTAGAATATATAAAAAACTAAGATATAGCAGGGCCCTCAAATTTAAACAGCCAATTCAGAAATGGGCATCTGAGATGAACACACACTTCTCAGAGGACAAAATTAAAGAAGCGAATAAATATATGAAAAAAATGCTCCACATCGCTAGCCATTCATGAAATGCAAATAAAAACAACACTGAGATACCATCTCACTCCAGAAAGAATGGATATCATCATGAAATCAACCAATATCAAATGTTGGAGAGGTTGTGGGGAAAAGGGAACACTTCTCCACTGCTGGTGGGAATGTAAAATGGTACAACCATTGTGGAGATCAGTGTGGAGATTCCTCAAAAGAGTAGGACTAGAGATCCCATTCAAGCTGTCTATCCCCCTACTAAGAATTTTCCCAAAGGAACTGAAAACATTGTATCATAGTGATACATGTGTACCTATGTTTATAGCAGCGCAATGTGTGATAACAAAATCTTGGAAACAACCAAGATGTCTATCACATGAAGAATGGTTGAAAAAGATGTGGTATTTCTATATAATGGAGTATTACTCAGCTGTTAAGAATGATAAGTTTGAAGCACTTATACTGAAGTGGATGCCACTTGAACATATACTCATAAGTGAAATAAACGAGACACACATGTGTAAATATCGTATAGTCTCCCTAGTATAAGAAGCTAAATGCAGAAATACAAAAGGAAACGTACAACAACAACTAAAATCAATTGAGTCTGGTAAGGCAAAGCGAATGGCATATGTTGCAGGATACTAATCAGCTTTCCTTCTGGATGGTTAACAACTGAAGTTCACAGATCAAAGCTGGAGAAATAGAAGAGCCAACGAAGAGTTTTATTGCTTATTCATTTTGTCTTCGAGAAATATAGATATGGTGACACACCTAGTAATATTTTGGTTTGCTAAATGACTCAAAAATTTAATATTTTCATCAATGATTGGTTTATAACACAGTCCAAAGGTCAGCTAGCAAAATATTTTCAAGTATGTAGTGGCAATTTGCTATTAAGGCACAATGCTGCCCAAACAAGATATAGTATTGACTCAGGTAGATGTAGTCTGTGCACAGGATAATAGGAGCCATATTGGAGGAGACTGATATGGTGCAAATACTTAACATATAATGGAGTAGGGCTTGAATAAAAATGGAGGAGGAGGGCTGTTCAAGGAGCTTTAGATAAATGTGCCCAAAACTAGGACAGAAGCATCCCAGAAATTGAATGAACTGGCATCTCAGGAATCAACTCAGATAATTATGTTCCTCAGTATTTAGAAACTTTAAACTTTCAAAGGAACTTGCTACACAGTGTTCTTGTTTTCTAGTCCTTTCTACTGACAGTTACTGGCCTGTGATATGTTATTTTTTAAATGAACAATAATGAATAATTTATTTCATGCCCTAACTTTTTAGCTTTTCTGCAAACTCTGATTTCAGAATAATGTAGACTATCTCTTCATTATTTTAATCACTTCAGACCTTGTCCTTTGCATTGTAGCTAGTTCCCCCAGTCTGGTCGAAAATTTAAAATCTAATAACTCTTCAAATCAGTAAAAGTATGTGCAGCAACTGTCTCTGGGCCAGCACTGAAAATAGCATCCCTTCATCCTTAGAAGACTTCACTGTAGTAAAGCTATGAAGGTCTGAGCAAGTCATGGCTCACAACATCTAGTGGGTTAAAGCCACCCTGCAGCACTGGCTGCCTCGGCCCTGATCCTTTATGTCGGTGCAGTAGAGTCACACATCCTGAGGCTCATCAATTCAACTCACTGTCATGCAGAGATACCAACTAATCCTTATTCTGTGCTCATATATTTTTTCCTGGATTGTCCACAATGTGATGTGTTTCTTATGTAATCACCAATCAGTGGTATTTTCTCTGGCTTACTGACATTTCAGGGCTCCACTAAAAATATCCTTTTATTTCTCACCTAAGTTAAAAATAATTGAGGTAATGATGTTGCAGTACAGGTTCTCCTATGTCCTGAGTCTTCGCTGACCTTGAAAGGCTAGGGCCAAAATGTTGGCTGGCCTTGTGGCTTTGACTTGGGATTTCTCCAACTCTGACTTGGGATCTTAGGTTGTTAACCATTGAGAAGAAAAGCTGATTAGTATCCTGCAGCATATGCCATTCACTTTGCCTTATCTGACTCAATTGATTTTACTTGTTGTACATTTCCTTTTGTATTTCTGCTTTTCGCTTCTTATACTAGGGAGACTATACGATATTTACACATGTGTGTCTGGTTTATTTCACTTATGAGTACATGTTCAAGTGGCATCCAGTTCAGTATAAGTGCTTCGAACTTATCATTCTTAATAGCTGAGTAATACTCCATTATATAGAAATACCACATCTTTTTCAACCATTCCTCATGTGATGGACATCTTGGGTGAGCTCCAAATTTTCTGAACAAGGAGATTATGGAGCCACAAAGGAAAGAGATTGAAGTTCTAAAGTGTGCCTGGGGAGAGTCACATGGAGAGAAAACTTTCTCTCAGGCTCTCACAGAGAGCAAACTGGTCAAGCAATGGCCATGACTCATTCACATGGATGACACAGACAAAGGTTCTACAGAATAATGTACAGGACTACAAGATAAATCCTGAGAGGACTTCACTGACCACATAGGAAATATAAAGTTCATGTGTTGGTATATAAGTCTTGATCTATCTAGGTCTTAACCATCCAACAGAAAAGTTTAAAACTGAAGTATACATCGTGGGGCCATAATATTAAGCTGAGTTGTAAATGACTATGGTCGACAATTTCTTTGAATAACTCACTATTGTTGTGGAATGCTGGACTGTGTTGGATTGTGGTGTCGAGTTCAAGCACCTAAGTTAGTTTAATGACAATGGAGCGCCCACCTTTGACAGATGTAGACAAAGGAAGGGGTGTAGAAAGAAAAAATAATGATGTGTGTGTATAGACAGTACAGTTGGGATAGATAACGCTGTGCTTCTACATAATTCTATGAGAGGCAAGATCTGCACTAATGGTGGTTGGACAGGATATTATGTCAGCTTCTAGTACTATGGTCATCCGCTAGGAAAATAATTATTGAATTTTTGATATAATTCAGGTATAAAAAATAAAATAAGTAAGCAGCTACACTCTTAATTCACTGATAAGAGATATCTGCTAAAATAATATCTATAAATATAATATCATGTATGCACCTTGTACAATACCAAAACATTATGAAAACAGTTTGCAATGTATTAATTTACCGAATCTATATTGTTAAGGTGTCTTGAAACTGCCTGATTGGCATTTGTAGTTCAATAAAATAAAATAAAATAAAATAAAATAAAATAAAATAAAATAAAATAAAATAAAATAATTGAGGTAAAACCCAGCCTGTCAGAGTGCATCAAAATAACATTTTAATTACTGACAACTAAGTTATACTTAGCTATCAACACCACTAAGAGTGTGGTGTTGATTGGGGGTATAGTACACTTAATCCTTTCCCAATGAATGCATTTGGTTTCTCTTTTTCTATTCTTTTCTTTTTTTTATTCTTTGTAATTCTTTTCAAGGATTATAATTTCACTTATGTTGCAATGTGGGTGATGCCCCTCATAGTTGGTAAAGCTGCTTTATAGCTTCTAAGCCATATGAGACTAGGCAGCTCTGCTGCTGACAGGCAAGGCTGGCATCAGGGCCCCATGTATGTCTGCATGTGTGATGTGATAAAAGATGAAGCGTGGAGAACCTTGAATTGCAATAGAAATTTCCATCATCTCAAAGGGAAGCATTTCAATTCCCAATGAGTTAGTTGAAATAATGCCCTGAAAAATAACTAATTATATCCACCTGCATGAGCTAGGTATGTCCACCTATATGAATTGTGTCTACAAAAATTCAATATAGCACCCACTGAATAAAGGAAAGAGCATTATTTCAGACAGTACATAGGAAGAATGAATGGACATGAGATAAAATTAAATGTCTAAAGAATAATTTGCATTGTATATAAAAATTCCTCTTTTTAAAAGAATATGCTGGCCATGTAATGTGTGCAATCCAATGAATATAGTATTCGATTTCTTCTTAAAAATTTATATTAATTTTAATGTAGTTCATATATGGGTAATGCATTAATTCATTTTTCTTTAAAACTTATATAAGTCCTTTGAGAATGTGTGTCCTGGGAAAATCATTTAATCTGTTTATCTGGAAAACTATCTCTTCAATAGATACTTGTTAAGTAAATGAATGATTAGGAAAAGTTTATTAATAGACACCACGAGTGATAAAATTTGACACTGTTATTCTGCTTTTTACTTTAGTATTGGGATTTTGACAAGGGCAGTTTTAGGAAGTTGAAATTGCACAGTAAATCTACATACACTGTCACATTATTACTCATATCTTCTGTGTTTGTGTGTGTGTGTGTGTGTGTGTGAGAGAGAGAGAGAGAGAGAGAGAGAGAGAGAGAGAGAGAGAGAGAGAGATACAAATGCTAATTATGATGTTTGAACATCTTTAGGGTGTGCTGGGGAGAAAGCTCAGTGGCTGTGCAGGTCAGAGATACCTGGATGGGCTGCACTGGCTCCAGTACCAGGCATGGTGGTGGACTCCTGTAATCCCAGCACTGGGGAGCCTGAGAAAGGAGGATCACTAGTAGACTTTAACCAGACCATATATCAAATAAATAGAATAAAAATTAAAAAACAACACTTTCTCAAAAAATTCCCTCAGGAAATGACTTCTAGAATTACTTAGATTCAAAGTAAAAGGCTCAGTTTTTAATAGGAATAACAGAGAAAGGAAAGTTTGGAGAAAGTTTGGAGAACATCATTAATTATACATAATTCAAGTGTGGGATTTATCACAACTAATTCAATATCATGGTGGCTCAGATGGAAGAAAGGGAGATTAGCTGAAACTGGAAAATTAAAGTCACCCATGTTATATTCTACATCTCACTCATTAAGCTGGTTAATATGTCACCCATCCCAAAATGAATCACCTTTGACTGACTGATGATGATAATTTTACAATCTTTGAACGCTCACTAACTTTAAATAAGAAGCTTTTTGAAGCCCTTATGGAAATTACAGTTTTAGCCTATGTTTGGGGAAATAAAATTATCCATGAAATAGAAAACTACCTATGAACAACAATAAAGCAAAATAGTATGAGAGAAGAGTTTCAAAATATATTGAGTCAAGTCAAAACGAAAACAGATTTTATGATTCTATTTAAAATAAGTACCATTGGCTGGCAAGATAGCTCAGCATTCTAAAGCACCTGCTTAGTCAAGCTTAGGCAGGTGCAGGGGACCATGGTTGGATCCTGGGCACCATATACCATGCCAGCCCTGCCCTCAGGAAAGGCTGAGCCAGCTCTCTGACCCCTAAAAATGAAGACAAGTCTGTAAGGTAGAAAAGGCACTAGTGACTGACTAGAACTTGGGGGTGAATAAGCATGACTATAAATGAGCATGAATTTACTCTTACTTAACAGAAATGTTCTAAACTTAGATTTGGTGATACATGCACAGATTCTCTAAGAGCAAGATCCCTGGACAACCTCAAATGTCTGAGATGGATGTTGGATGCCTATTGTTGGATGCCTACTGTGGAGAAAAAATAATGCCCAGGATGTTAAAATTAGAAGACTTCAAAGACTGAATGGAGCTAACATGTATACATTCCAACTGCCAAGAGGGAATGCAAATATATTATGCACACAGATACTAATAAACTAGAGAAAAAAAAGATCCTGAATGTGCCTAAAGATTCCCATGTATCCCATTGGACTAAGAAGTCCTGAGGGAAGGGAATGGGGAAAGGGGAGAAAAGGAAGAGAGGACTATCTTCATTCTAATTGCTCCCTCTGTGCTATACCTTCAAGTCGGTGCCCACAGGGATAGGTCTCAAGGAAGCTGGAGACCTTTATTCTCTCCTGAGGGGATTCATCCAACTCCTCCACTCAGGGCTGCAGACACTGTTGGGTCTAGGATTTTACACTTGACTGTGTGGGTCTGAGAATGAAGAGACAGCTTTTATGGACTCATGCTCTGAGTCAGCCACCACCCTCTAAGAGCAGAAGAAAGGCTTGTGGTAATCTGGAGCCTGGGATTTAGTTCACTGTGATCATATCAATTTGCACTCTGTAGATTCTTCTTTCCTCCCACCTTCATTTCACTGTGCTCACATCTCAGGGTTATGTGGGCTCCAGGAAGGTAGTAGAATGCAGGAGAGGCTTTGTGTGAGTTTGAGTGAGTAGTGACTGAGTGGGGGGCTGGATATTTTCTTAAGCTATTTCCCGATAAATGAAGACTTTAATATCTTCCTCGGGATTGCATACAACTCATTTGTTGTATAATGTCATAATGAAGGGTAAATTCTACACTGAAATAGAAAACTGTTATCATTCATGTGCTTTGTTCTTTTTTTTTTTTTTTACCAAGTTACATGTTATATTTTTCCTTGTGTGTCATTAGATAAATGCCAGTTTTCATTTGTTCTGCCCAATGATTCAGAAAGTAGCTTTATGAATCATCCACTTCATTATGTAATTCAGGTTACTCCTATAGAAAGTTGAGGGGTAAATGCTCCTTAGAAGCAAAACATTCATATTCTTAATGTGTTTTTCAATCAAGGCTGTGTAAGGAAATAATTTCAATCGATAGTGTATATAGGTTAGATCTGTTATCAAACCAGTTGTTAACATTAGTGTGTGTGTGTGTATAATATATATATGTGTATATATATATATATATATATATATATATATATAATGTTAAGCATTATTTTCCCCCTGTTCTATTATTTACTCACTAGTCAAGTTTCATTGTTTAGTTGTTCTGATGAAGAAAGCAGGTTGGAGAAACTTCCACCTCAAGAGGTATTACCAGGCTGCTCTCAATCACTGAACACAATGCTGCACATTAAAGCCATATTAAAATTCAAATCAATTATTTAATCTAGGAAGAATATAGGCAGCACTATATTAATTTTTATAAGAACCATAAGATAATAGTGTACTGTATGTAAAGATGTAGGGGAAATTTAAAGATTTTTTTCAATATTATTGGCAGCCAAGGAATGGGGAGCAGATATGACATTAAAATTCAGATGTATCCAATTTGAAGTTTAGTCAGTGTTCCTCATTCCATCCTAATTCAAGGATCACTCTTCCTTAAATTTTGGGGAAACATTTGAAAAATAAATATGATAGACACACAGTCACATAGGCTGAGTACCATGTAGGAATGACTTACGGTACACAGGTATCAGTAACTTCCAGTGGGTTCTCTGAAAATATGCACGTGTTGGAGAAAAGCTCCCTCGGTGAGGCTGCTCCTTCATTTTTCAGGACTAACTGCACCTGAGGATGGGGAATCGCTCTGCATTGACTCAGTTCCTCCTGATGGGAATCCCTCACACCACTGGGCTGGAAAATGTGTTGTTTGTCCTCTTTCTGGCTTTCTACCTGCTCACACTCCTGGGAAACCTGCTCATTCTGCTGGCTATCCTCACCTCCTCCAACCTCCACACCCCCATGTATTTCTTCCTGGGAAACCTGTCAGTGATGGACATATTTTTCCCTTCTGTGAGTTCTCCCAAAATGATGCTCTACTTAATAGGGCTAAGCCGCATCATCTCTTACCAGGGCTGTGCTTCCCAGCTCTTCTTCTACCACTTCCTGGGCTGCACTGAGTGTTTCCTGTACACTGTGATGGCCTATGACTGCTTTGCTGCTATCTGTCACCCCTTAAGGTACACTGTCATCATGAGTCCCAGTGTGTGTGTCGTCCTGAGTGTAGGCACCTGGCTGGGGAGCTGTCTGCATGCGTCCGTCCTCACCTTCCTCATCTTTAGGTTACCCTACTGTGGCCCCAATGAGGTGCACAATTTTTTCTGTGATATCCCCGTGGTGCTTCCTCTGGCCTGTGCCGACATCTCCCTAGCGCAGATGGTGAGTTTCACCAATGTAGGTATGGTTGCCCTCCTGTGTTTTCTCCTTATTCTCACTTCCTACACTCGTATTGCTCTGTCCATACTACAAATCCATTCTTCAGAAGGCAGGCGCCGCGCCTTCTCCACGTGCAGTGCCCACCTGACCTCCATCTTGCTCTTCTATGGTCCAGTGGTCCTCATTTACCTGCGACCTGCCTCCAGCCCCTGGCTGGATTCTGTGGTTCAGGTACTAAATAATATTGTGACCCCTTCCCTGAATCCTTTGATCTATTCCTTGAGAAACAAGGAGGTCAAGTTGGCTCTGAGGAAGGCACTGTGCCCAGGGGCGCCCACTTGTGGGAGCTGAGCTTCCTGTCATACTGCATCTCGGCCACTCTGCCTGGCATTCATCTGGACCAAGACCTCTCTCATGTCTGGTGTGCTAACTGTGTGGGCATTGTTACAAGACATATCGCTTACTACTGTATAGTTTATAGTGAGATTAATGTCTGTACATTTATACAATAATGTATTTCTCAAAAGTTTTCAATATTACCATGCCCCATGGACTGTGTTACACCAATGTTTCACTAGCATAATATTAATATGAAGTAGCTCATTTGAATCATGTGATTAAAACTTGTAAATGCATGACAGTTACTATTTTAACAATAAGTTGCTAATCTGACATGTGCATTTAAAGGTATTAAGCTTTTTATTGCTTGTTCTGTATTGTATGAATTGTACTATAGATACTTGCCTGTCTTAGGAAATTCTTTTCAATGTAGAAGAAATAATCTCCAATTTACCAGAATACTGTATTCTATTGAATTTGCTGCACTGGTTCCTACAAGTCTTGCATGAATTGTGATGGGTCACATATGCTGACATAAAATATTAAGGATTTCTTTTTCATGGTAGAAGCTGGTAATATCCAGTCATTTATCAAGAGCATAACTCTACTCACAGGTGGATGCTATTCTTTATGAAGAATTCTGAATTCTGCAGGAAGAACTAGAGGTTGCTTTCATTCAATCAAGCACAGAACTTCAATTCAAGAATTCCAGGACTTTGTAAAATAACATTTATCTCATGTAAATAGCTTTCAAAAAATTTAAGAGACTGCTAAGGTATACAGAAATAACTTTCTTCTATAAAAATATGGTTAATGTGAACCTTTCATCACTCTTCCTCTGTTTAGTGATTCAACATAAAATAAGGTTTCTGATTCCCTTCGTAACATCATTTCAGCTATGATGTGAATCATCTACACCAATGGTTGTGTCTATATTATGATCTGTGTTGGGGTGGATAGAGTTATACAGCTGTGATCAGACTTACAATACTTTTTCTGATTTTAATAATGTAACAAGAATTTTAAATCACCAGTTTTTAAGTGACCTGCCTAAAGTATAGTTCATGATTACTGCATCAAAAGCATCAAATTTAGTAATATTTAATATTCTTCTGGAATGCATCATCACCACAATCTGTCTCACAACTATTTTACCAAGAGGAATAGAATTGTATATCCTTTACCTATCTCCTTCCTATAATTTTATCACACTCATCATTAAATAAACAAGCTCTATCTTATGTAGTTACAAGCTTGTCTATTCCAGACATTTCCACACAATGGAATCTTTTTTTGTGTTTTACTCTTTTGTTATTAATTTTATTTTATCCAAGTAGGTATAGCATAGTATCTTATTATCACTTTGATTTGAATTTCCCTGATGATTAATGATGTGAGAGAGCATTTCATTTGCTTTTTGGCTATCTATATATTTTATTTAGAAAATAAATGTGTATTGAAATTCTTCATACATTTTTAATTGGGCTTTTTAATTTTGTCATTCTGTTACCAGAGTTATGTACCTGTACCTAGATACCAGCCCCTTATCAGATGTGTGATGTACCAATATTTTATCCCATTCTGGATATTTTTTTCACCTTACTGGCAATGCTTTTTATGCAGAATCATTTTACATTTTAATGATGTCTTGCTCACTTATCTTTTCTCCTGTTATTTAAGTTTTTGGTGTGGTATCTTGAAACCACTGCGAAGCAGTGGTCATCAAGATTTACATTTTTTCTGAGTTCCACAGTTTTGTTCTTAACGTTAAACTTTTGCTTTATTTATGAGTGATCTTTATGTGTTGAGTGCTGTACAGGTCCAAATTCAGTTTTTTGAATGTTGACTTCTAGTTGTGTCAAGGTCATCAATTGAGATTATTTTTTTTTCCTGTTAAGTGATTTTGGCTTTATAGGTAAGTTGTTTGATTTAGTTCTATAGTCTCAGTAATCTACTGCTCTATATATGTTCATTCCTTATGGCAGATTATACTGTCTTAATTATCATTGTCTTGTACTAACATTTGAAATTGGAATTGTGAATTCTACTTATTGCAGTTTTTGAAATATCTGCATTAATTTTTGCTATTCTATATCAATTTTGGAATGAAGTTGTCAATTTATATTAGGCAGGCTTCTGGGATTAAAATAGAATACACTTAATCTGTAGATTAATTTGGTATGAATTGCCAACCTAACAATAATAAAACTTCTAATCCATGAACATATCAGTTTTCCATTTGTGTAGGTATTCTTTAATGTTTCCAATCATTTGTTGTAGTTTTCAGAATGTATGTTCACAAACCTTTGACTTCCTTGGTTAGATGTAGCCCTAGCATTTTATTGTTCTGGACGTTATTACAAACAAAATTACTTTCTGTTTCCTTTTACAAGATTTTTAATTGTTAGTATATTGAAGTACAGTTGATTTTTTTCTATAGAATCTTAGATGATTAGCACTAATAAGATTTTAGTGGATATTTTAGGATTTTCTGTATGCACAATTTATCCTTTGTAAGTAGAAATAGTTTGCCTGCTTTTTCCTTGGGGCACACATTTTTTAAGCTTTTTTTCTTTTTTGTATTTTAGTACAGAATCTACAGGGCCTCACTCACAGATCGGACTCGTGGCGATGCTCCTGTTTGTCAGTATTACAAGCTCTAGGATTACATAGCGCACCACCAAGCCCAGTCTCATTCACAGTCTTGGCGGGGATGGCATGGCGAGCCATATATCCTTCAGCCTAAGCAGGTCCTTTAATCTGCTGAGCTAAAAGTTCTATTTCTTGCCCAAATACTCTTTTCAGAGAATCTTATGGAACACCAAATTGCAATGCTGAGGGAAAAGGTTCTTGTCTCCTCACCTTGAGGCAAAGCGTCCAGTATTTTATCATTAAATGATCACTGTGGGATTTTCACTTATACTATTTATTATACTAAAGAAAGTCCTTCTACTCCTAGTTTATTGAATATTTCTATCCGTTAAGGCACCCAGGATGGGTCCCCTTACCCCGTATCACTTCCGATGTTCCTGGATGCCCAACCATAACTTGTGCTGCAAAGATTTAACTTTGACTGTCTGCGCCCGGCTGCTTATACATATCGCTTTGTTTCAGCCGGCTTCAAGGACTCTATGCTTTGTGCCCAGAACACCTGGGCCCACCCAGGCACACTTTATGACTCCACTTCCCCATTCCCACCTGCCCAGAACACCCTGGCCCAGAGAAGGACACTTTATGACTCACCTTCCCCCATTCTCACATACTTATTGAACTGAAAGTCCCTGCCTCCCCAGCCATCATAATTATTTTATTGAGGATTGTTGTATCCTTTAAGGTCCACTGTGCAGCCCGGCACTTGCCATTTGCCATCAACAAACCACTCCTTTAATGTCAGCTAACGTGAGTGTGGTCCTGTGTGGGTTTGAGGCCACCTTTTCCCCGACAGTTTTCCTATCACTTTCATAAGAAGATATTGGTTTTCTCAGCACCACATGCTGGTCCCATCCCTGGGCACATGGAGACCAGGTGTGGTGGTGCAAGCCTGTAATCCCAGCACTGGGGAGGCTAAAAATTGGAGGATCACTATGAGTCCAAGCTGCATAACAAGACCCGGTACTACATACAATAAAAAAGGTAGTTTTATCAGACGTTTTTGTGAATATTGGGATGATTATGTGGTTTATGTGTGCAAGTGTTTCACTTATGGTGTATAACAACTGATTTTTAAATGTCCATCAAATTTGAATATCTGGAATAAATCTTCACTTTGTGAAGGTGTATAAATCTTTTCGCATCTGGTAGATTCACTTCATAATTATTTTTTTTTGAGGATTGTTGTATCCATATTATTAGGAGATATGTTCTTGCATGTTTTTTTCTTTTTAGTGATGTATTTACATCAGAATAATCCTTCTTTGCTAGAATAGTTATAAATTTTTTCTCCCTCTTTTGTAATTGGGGAAGAAACTTGAACAGCTGTTATAAATAATTTTATATAACTATAGTGAAGACAAGAGCTCTGGGTCTTGTAGGTAATTCTGATGATTACCACTGAACCTCTTTTTTTAAATAGGTATATTTGATTATTTGTTCTGTAACCAGTTTGTTACCACATATATCCTTCAAGAATTAGACAGTTTGTCTTTTTCAGCTGTGTCAACTGTAATACACTACAAATTGTCATGGCTTTTTCTGCCTGTTCCCAAGTCCTCTTGGGGAATTGGTGGGGATTTCAGGATGTTCCTGGCTCAATGTTGTGTGTGGCTGGGATCAACAATGTGATCCTGGGATTAATTCACGACGTGGTGCTAGGCTTGAGGCTACTCCATCCTGGGTGTGGGTACTACTCATCCTCAGAATGTAAGACACAAAGGACAGAAAGGTAGCTACTACTTATTGCTTGCTTGCTTCTCACTTCTTGCTGCCTTCTGCCTGCCCTAATTTACCGTGGACTGTTTATCCTCTGTGATGTTTCTCTGCCATGCAACCCTGCCTTGGAGCTAGTCAGCTAAGGAGAGAAACCTCCTAACTGTCCATGTGACAAATCAACATTTCATCTTCCAATTTGGGATATTGGATATTTTATCTCAGCAATGAGGAAAGTAAGTAGGATACAGATAGTTTCTTCTTATTTGTACTGTATGCCTGATAGAGGAATCTCCTTTCTTCTTGATCTCTGGCTATCCAACTATGTTTTATATTAGGAATAACTGGCTTTATGGGTTAGAGAAGGGAACATTGATGGATAAGGATGTGAATAGGAGGATGGTATAATGCAATAGGAGAGATAAAGAAAATTGGCAGTGTAGAGAATAATTCTTTTCTCCTTCAATTTAATGTGATTTTTTAAAAATCAGAGTTGAACCTATGCTTAAGTCTTTATTGTCTCTACATTCATTGGAAAATATCCCCAGGTTATGAGATATCATTGCAAAATTAGTTGTATATTACAGATTTCTATTGCATTCACAAGTTGTTAACATCCTTATAGGAATTTTAGAGAGAGAGCTTGCATAAGACCTAAAACATCTGCCATCACATCAGGTTAGAACCTCCACAAATAGGAATACATTTCTGTAAACATGTTTGTGGAGATTCTCATTTTGGGGTTCATTCCATTTCATTCTTGGTGGAGACTACACTTGTCTTTTTTCCATAATAAAGTTTAATATGTGCATTGCTAATGCTAGGAGGGTAGATTTCTAGAATCCAACCCAGATGTCCTATATGTACACTATGGACTAAAGAAAATAAAATGGTCATGAATCTATTTCTTAAAAAATAATACTTTTGTACTTTTTCTGCTTAGGTTACATTTAATTAATGAAATAATATGCTAAATGGAGATAAAATATACATTAATGTATGGTCCAATTTGATTGAAATGCTATTGTGAAGTGACATGATATCTTGTAGCAGATAAAACATCTCTCAATTTGTGATTCTCAACTTGTGCTGCAAATAAATTTCAGTCATCTGACATTGTTCAGCAGTAGAATTTTCTAATGTTTATTATTCATAATCATTAGTGCAAGAGCTGCTGAACATAAGCACAAATGCATTTTCTGTAGCTAAATGAATGGACGACACCTGCTTCCAGGAATGCCTGGATTATCTCACTGCGTGCTGTAGAAGCGTGCCATCCTGCTGCCCTGGCAGCTCCCAAGGTCACACTAGCATTCACTAGTCTTTCCAAGCCCGGATCATCACATTTGCATAAAGCCTGGAATTCTTTCAATCCTCCCGTGGTTCTCAGCCTGACTATTCTCCATCTCCACCGTCACCAAAAGCTTTTCCCTATTTTCACCAATATATTCTACCAATTATACCAATGTATTTATACTCTACCAATATATTTATATTCCCAATTCTACACCTTTTCACAGTATGCAAGCTGTTTTATTCTTATTCTATAGCACCTTTTTTCAAGACAGTAGCTAGTGTTCTCTCTCTCTCTCTCTCTCTCTCTTTCTCTCTCTCTCTCCTTTCTTTTTGTCTTCAGCATAATGCTTTGGACAAATGAAATGCCCCCCCCCATGTACACCAAATCTTATTTATTTTATTTATTTATTTTTTCTGCACATAGAAGCAAATGTTAATTTTGACTCCTTCAGAGTTGAACTGAAAGGGCCAGCCAAATGGCTCAGTGGATTAAAGTTCCTGCTTAGGTAGATGTAGAGGCCTGGCTGGAAGTTTGATTCCCTGGCCTGCAGTGTGGGCTCCGCCCCTGTAGTGGGCCCACTGAGAAATCATTTGAGACTGGGTATGGTGGTGCACATCTATAATTTCAGCATTTGGGAAGCTGTAAGCAGGAGGATTACTAGGAGTCTAATCTACGCAGCAAGACCTTGTGCACCCTGTCCTAAACACACACACACACACACACACACACACACACACACACACACACACACACACACACACACACACAAGAGTTGCACTGGAACCTATTATGGGTTCTGGCCATTCAGCTATGAACACTCTGGAGGAACTTTCATGACACAGTCTCAGTGCCCTTCCTGTCCTCCTGTCCTTGCTAGGGGTTCACTGGAAGCCAAGGAAGCAGTCCATCTGAAACTTTTCACGACTAAGAAATAAATTTGTGCTTTGTTTAGGAATTGAAATTTTGGGCTCAATTGCTATCGTCATGTGGTCTATTCTATCCTGACTAATATAATTCTCCTTACATTTTAGTGTAAATTAAGACTGATAATCCTCACCTTTTCAGAATGCGACTGACAGCTTGTTAAAATTGAAAAAATTTCTATCTTTCTGAATAACTTAATATTTGTTTCTTGTGAAGATATTGCCGGTAGCAATTAAAACATTAGGCAAGGTACTTGACATTTTGTTTGCACTTAAATTGGTACTAGGGACCTCTCATGTTTTTAAATAACACACTATTTTGGCTATTTGAATAAGGTTGACTATATTACAATTTGGTAGAATACATACATTTATTGTCTGAAGCTTGCTCACAGAAGGTTGTGTTTGAGATTCTTTAACTCATTATTCCTATTCTTCTGTAAACCTTTTTCTCCTATGGAAGTCCAAGAGGCTCTTCAGTCTGCATTTCATTCAGCTTATCTTATAGGCATGTGCAAAATATGACATTAAGATAATTTCCTACCTATAGGATTTTATAACTATTTTCTTTTACTTCCTGTCATTTCTCCACACCTCAGCTCAGATTTTTGCTCTCATTTTTTTACTTTGCTTGATTTTTGTATATGTATCTTTTCTCCTCGAAAGAATATCAGTATTCTTGATATTGATAAATGAGAGAAACAACTTATTTTCTTCCCATTTTAATTCCTGGTATAAATAAAAATAGATAAGTACAGTTTTCTTATTGCATTGGTTGAAATTTTTCTGCTTGTTTTACAACATGTAGTCAGTTTTAATGTTTGTTTTCTGATAAATTCTGGGATTTCACCTCAGTATTTTTTATTTTCCATTAACAGTTTCAATTTTAAAAATCTCAGGAAGCTGAGAGAAAACATTTCTTCTACTTTAGGGCTCTACCAATGGAGAATAAACCTGTGTTGCCACCCAGAACTGTCCAGCACTTTTATAAAAGGATAAATGTAAATGTCACAAACCAGAGCCTTGAGAAATCATAAAATATCAAAGTTTTGATTTGGAGTTTTATGAAGCTGTTCTTGTAGAAAATCTAGAACTTGGGAACATGTATCTGCTTTGT
Organism: Ctenomys sociabilis; assembly: GCA_004027165.1. Lineage (NCBI taxonomy): Eukaryota > Metazoa > Chordata > Mammalia > Rodentia > Ctenomyidae > Ctenomys > Ctenomys sociabilis. Next base: position 86,236 of record PVKA01004891.1, read on the forward strand.
AGGAATTGTTAAATGCCCTCAAAAATATAAGTTTTCATCCCTACATCTCTTTTGCTACACGGTAACTTCAGTTGATATCTGTTGCATTAGTTTGGCTTCATACAACAATGCCCAAAGTGGTAGACTTGAGCTTTTTACAGCTCAGTATATTAACATAGCTTTACTTTTTATACTTTGTGTTTATACTTTTCTGCTGGTTGGTTGAGACCAAGAAAAAGCAAGACCTATATAACAAGAAATGTAACTTTTGTATCTGATAAGTCAGTAAAATCCCCTCAGGATTTATCCTGAAACCCTGTACTGCAGTTTATAGATTCTTTGTCAGTGTCAGCCATGTGGATGAGTCATGGTCATTGCTTGACCAGTTTGCTCTCTGTGAAAGCCTAAGAGAATATTTTCTCTCCATGTAACTCTCCTTAGGCACACCCTACATCATTGATCACATTCCTCTGTGGTCTCATAATCTCTTTGATCAAAAAATTTGGGACACAACTGAGTTACACCATGTTACAGTACAGGTTCTCCTATGTCTTAAGTTTCCACTGACCTTGAAAGACTAGGGCCAAAATGTTGGCTGTCCTTGCAGCCCTTCTTGTTCTTTCTCTAAATATGTACTGCTTGTCATGACAAACCAATTACTGTCATACTGTTTCTTAAGTAAATGTTTGTTTTAAAAAATGGGTAATAAATGAAAACAAGAGTCAAGAAAAAAATGTCACAAGACTGTTCTGCTACAATAGTGTATATGGATAGATTTCTAAATTTCTATGTAAAAATACGTAACTGTTTATTCCTTTTTAAAAAAGCCTTTTAGTTCTTTAATTTTTTTTCTTTATCTTCTGGAGGGAGGTAAAGTTTAATATATCAATCCTTGATGGAAAATACCTGTTCCATGTTATACCTAAGATGTTTGATATTCAAACAGATAGTGAGGTTAAGCTCAATTGTCTATGTTGTAGGGTAATAATAATAAGCCTTTCTTCTGGAGGCTTAACAACCTAAGTTTGCAGTGCAATCTTTTATTTTTTAAAGATGTATTTTTTACAGAATGCACTTTATCATTAGCAGTTCCCACAATGGGGAAGTAATGTTTTGCTTACAGTTTTACATTTGTGAAATGATCATTCTAGAACAAATAAAACATATTTGAGAATGAATTTTGTTTGGAATTAGAAGTATTCTGATTCATCTGCAAGGTCTATTCCCTATGTGGGTCTCTAAATTCAGAAGCTCTCCAAGCTTTTCTCTCCTAGGATTCAGAAATCTGTAGTATGAAATATCAGCGTTTCCTAATTTCTAAGTCCCTTTAGGACACACAAAGTAATTATCATTACCTGGTATCAACTGAGCAGTCAGGGACATTTCCAAAGATTAAACACTTGGATTTTCTGAAAAGTGTTTACTCATGAATTAACAATCTTTCCCTTTGTCCATTATTCCCAGGAAAAATGTGAAAGTATGGTCATGTATTATTCCCAGGAAAAATATAAAAGGATGGCCATGAATCGATAGTAATAAAGCTAAATTCTCTTTAAAAGATAAATTAAGGGGCCAGGGAGATGGCTCAGTGGAATAAGCGCTTCCCTAGTGAGCGGAATGGCCTGAGTTCAATCCCCAGTTCCACAAAAAAAGATAAATTAAAAGGCAAAAGCTCATATGTAATGTTTAATTATACTCTGAGTCTTGTGAGCAAGGAGGAAGACCTATTAACTCACCAAAATACAGAACTCAGTCTCACTATTTCTTGGATACAATTCCTCTCAAACTTTTTCCTTGACCTTAAATTCTACAATTGACCATCTCACAAGGTCTGATGAATTTACTCATTATTTTTTGCTTACTGTGAGCTGAATGCATGACAGAACAGCAGCAAAGAGTTGTAAAGTCAGTCCTTATGGTATTAAGTCCAAAAGATCAAAGCTTACACAGCATGCCAACAGCTTTGAAAATGCCCATGTCATGATAGATGAAGTAATAAAACCAGCACAAGTTAAAGCCTAGAGTGCCAAAAGGCTTGCCTTGGCATCTTTCTGGGGTGTATCTCCATTAACATCGTCCATTAGAACTTATCGAGGCCCCAGTGATTGTGGAGAGCAAGGGCCACAGCTATGGAGTAGTCCATTGCAGAACAAGGATTCAAATACTCAGCAGGAAGCAGATGCAGGAGCAAAACACTGACCATTCTTTTACTAGTCCAGTGGACAGATGCAGCCTTGGATGGTACTGGGTGACAGGTGAATGTGTTGGGCTAACCACCATCATAGGTAAAGTTGGCCTTGGAGAAATGCTGAGACATGAGAAGGCTTTACTACTGGAGTACAAAGAAACAGACGTCAGGATCCCTGGGCACCTAAGAGGACAGTTAGCCTTAAGATAGTTGCAATTGCTTTTGAAGTCTCCTACAATGCATTTTTTAAGACCATAATTATCAAGCTGTACATTTGATCTGCAAAACTTTAACATAAATGCAAATCACACTTTCCACCAAAATCTTTTTTACCCCAATCCTAAGTTTCCAACAACTACCATTTTATTTTCTTACCAAGGGTTTGAAATTATTTATTTTTTCCTAGATTAAAATGATGTGGTGCAGTATTTGACTTTTCCTTCTCTGGATTATTTTGCTACCATTAAGTGTGATGTCCTACACTTTCAACCACGTATTCAGATATCCAAGTGTTCATGTTGTCTTCACTATTCATCTGCTTATGGGCACAAGTTATTTGTGTTTCTTGGCTAGTTTCTATAATGCACAGTGGAGGGCCAGGGAGATGGCTCAGTGGAATAAGTGCTTCCCTGGCAAGTGCAAGGGCCAGATTCAATCTCTGGTTCCGAAAAAAAAAAAAAAAAAAGAGTACTTTAATAATTTGGGGGCCTGGGAGATGGCTCAGTGGAATAAGCACTTCCCTGGCAAGCGCAAGGGTCTGAGTTCAATCCCAGTTCTGCAAAAAGTAAAAATTAAAATAAAAAGTAAAATAATACACAGTGGATGTGGGAGCACAGATGTCTCTTTGACACACTAGTAGGATTTTCTTGGATGTGTAAAGAACTAAAAGTGCCACATATCCTGGGCAACAAAAACAAGGCAGGAGGCATTACAATCCCTGACTGAAAATTATACTACAAGGCTACTGTGATAAAATCAGGGTGGTACTGGCAATGAAATAGACTTGAGGATCAGTGGAATAGATTAGAAGATGCTGAACACACTCAGCCACCTTATCTTTGACAAAGGGGCCAGGCATACTCACTGGAAGCAAGATAGCCTCTTTAACAAATGGTGCTGGAAAAATTGGCTCTCTACAGGCAGACTTGATCAAGATCTATCACCATGCACTAAGCTAAATTCAAAATGGATTAAAGAGCTAAACATGAAAATGGAAATGCTAAATCTCCTAGAAGAGAAAGTAGGAGGAACTCTTGAAGACTTAGGGGTAGGCAAAGATCATGAACAAAAATGAATTTGCACGTGTAACACTTGAAAAAATTAATGACTGGGACCACATCTTATTGAGAAGTTTTTGCATGTCAAAAGACATTACCAACAAACTGAAAAGGCAACCCACACATTTGGAAAAAATCTTGACAAATAAGTATTCAGACAAAGGTCTGTTCTCTAGAATTTACAAAGAACTAAAACACATTAGGGCCCTTAAATATAAAGACCCAATCCAGAAATGGGCATCTGAGATGAACACACACTTCTCAGAAGATGAAATTAAAGAAGTGAATAAATATATGAAAAAATGTTCCATATCACTAGCCATCCATGAAATGCAAATAAAAACTACACTGAGATACCATCTCACTCCAGAAAGAATAGCTATCATAAGGAAATCAACCAACAACAAATGGTGGAGAGGCTATGGGGAAAAGGGAACCCTTCTCCACTGCTGGTGGGAATGTAGACTGGTACAACCATTACAGAAATCAGTGTGGAGACTCGTTAAAAAACTAGGACTGGAAATGCCATTCAAACTAGCTATCCCCATACTGGGAATTTTCCTGGAGGATCTGAAAACATCATATCATAATGATATATGTGTAGCTATGTTTATAGCAGCAAATTTGTGTTAGCCAAATCTTGGAAACAACCAAGATGCCCATAACCTGAGGAATGGATGAAAAAGATGTGGTATTTTTATATGATGGATTACTACTCATTTATAAAGAATGATAAACTCCCTTCATATTTAAGGGGATGACACTTGAAGATATACTCATCAGTGAAATAAACCAGACACACATGTGTAGATATCATGTATTCTCCCTAGTATAAGAACCCAAAAGAAGAAATACAAATAGAAAAGTTTAACATGATTAAAAGTAAGGCAAAAATTTGAAGACTAGACAATGAAAAGAGAGCAAGGAGAAGAACTAGGAAGCACAACAGAGGCAAAGTAATACAGTTATTATTCTCAGGCAATGATCCTGAGAATCTTCAGAAGATTTTTGAATTTATCAGTTAATTGGAAGGATTCTCACCCTGACTAACTATATATACTGATAACTGTGAACTAAACAACTGCACTGAAGATGGCAATTTGTAATAGTAGATTCATGCTTGGAGTGACTGTCATTCTGGTCTTCTCAATATGTGCTGTTTGTCATGACATGCCAGTTGCTGCTATGCTGTCTCTCAGGTAGATGTTTGCTTAAAAAGGAGGGGGGCAGTGAATGAAGGCAGGAAACAGGAAAAAGAGTATTGCAGGACTGTCCTTCTACAATGCTGTATATGGTTAGATTTCTAAACTTATGTGTAAACATATATAATTGTTTATTCCTATTTTTAAAATACATTTTAACTTTTTAATTTTTTTTACATTATGTTTTGTAGGGACTTAAAGTTTAACATATCAATACTTGATGAAGAATACCTGTTCCATGTTAGGCTTAAGATGTTTGATATTCAGACAGTCAGTGAGGTTGAGTTTATTGCAATAACAATAAGCTTCTCTTTTTGTTAGGAGGGTTAGTCTGAACAAGTTTTCAGACTAAAAATGAGAGAAAAAGGAGTGCCACAAAGACAGCCAACATTTTGGCCCTAACCTTTCAAGATCAGTTAAGACTCAGGACATATGAGAATCTGTACTGTAACATCATGCAGTTCAGTTGTGTCCCAAATTTTCTAATCAAGGAGATGATGGGCACAAAGAGGAAAGTGATCAAGGATGTAGAGTGTGCCTAAGGAGAGTCACTTGGAGAGAAAACATTCTTTCAGGCTTTCCCAGAAAGCAAATTGGTCAAGCAATGACCATGACTCATCCACATGGCTGACACAGACAAAGGATCTACAAACTGCAGTACAGTGTCTCAGGATAAATCCTGAGGGGATTTGACTGACCTTAATCAGATACAAAAGTTACAATTCTCATTATATACGTCTTACTGTATCTTGGTCTTAACCATCCAGCAGAAAAGTATAAAAATGAAGTATAGGAAGTAAAGCCATATTATTATGCTGAGCTGTAAAAGACTCAGGTCAACAGCTTCTGACATTACCAGACATACAGAAAACCGAATACTATTATGGACTAATTATTTTGGAATATTTTGCTGAATTCACATACCTATAATATTTAGTTGACAAAACTAAATGAAAAAGGGGATACAATTGAATGAGTATTTTATATCTGAAGATTCAAAATAGTTAAGATATATATACAGCTACATTCTCTTAATTCAATGAATAGAGGGATCTGTTCTAATAGTGTTTGTAAATAGAATATCATGTCTGCATCTTGTACAACAAATAGCCACTAAGACAGCAATCTGTGATGTCTTAATTGTTGAAACTGTCCTGCTAACTTGATTTGAAACTGTCTCACTGATTTTTGTTTGTCAATAAAATTATGGAAAAAATAAAATTGCTGTATCATCTAACAATTCTTTTCCCTTTTTTCAATACACCACCATAGTTTTCTTTTTCCATTGTTGGAACCCATTTTCATTCCTAGAAGATGTACAGGGATTTTCCTTCTTCACTTCTTCACCAACATTTAACCTTTTGATAGATAGCTGCTATCTAATTGGCTATTTTATTTTAGTTTTGAGTTGCAGTTTTCTGATGATTAGAGGTATTGAGCATCTTTTTACATACTTGTTTGCAATTTGTCCCTTTAGGGAAAGTCTATTCAAGTACCTCGCTTATTTTTATTGGTCATAGTTTGTATGAATACCTTATATAATTTAGATAGTAGCCCTTAGCAGACAGATGGTTTACAAATATATCCTTCTATTTAATCAGTTGTTTCTTGGGCTGGCCAAATAGCTTAGTGGATTAAAGTGATTGCAAGCAGGCACAGGGCCCATGGGTTTGATCCCTATGCTGGCTCTGCCCCCAGGGCATGTTGAGACAGTGCTTGATGTGTAGCCTTTTATGGAGGGGCCAAATGAATCCAAGATTGAGAGCAGCCATGAGTTGGCTTCATTTTAGGACTCCTAGTGTTACACTCCCACAGTGAATAAGTGAGAGACAACCATGGGAGATGTCAGGGTGCTGTGACTACACCAGCAAGAGATGCACAGCATTATAAGCTAAATGACTCAGGCCTCAACCCCATGACTAGAGGCCAGGCTCAGTCTAAATTGCTGTGGATTTGAAAATATCGATCTATCTCTATCAACCCTTCCCCAGTGATACTGTAGCCTTTGGAGATTGCTCATCTTAGACCCTGGCTTTCTGCTTGCCTCCTTTGTCTACCAGAGAGAGCAGAGCCACATCCTGAATTGGATGCTACCACAAAACTGTGGACCTTAGAAGATAACCACAGGCTTGAAATCAGAGGAAATTTCTTCTTTATTTTTTTGTCTGTTTGGTTTATATATTGTTTTGTTTTGTCTTTCACAAGTGTGAACACTGTTTTTATGTCTTTTATTGTTTTATTTTGTTATTATTTTTTCCTCCCCCCCATCTTTACAAGTTTACTGAGGGTTGGACTATATTCCTTTGCTTTTTAGTCTTGCTTCTAATTACTTTCTCTTCTTTTATTTTTCCATTTTTTTCTCTTATCCCCTTTAAATTTTTTCTCCTTGCAGTAAAATTTAATAGATGTTTACTCCATATAATTTTCTGAATTGTCTTGGACCTCTGATATGACTGTAAATCCTGTACATATGTTTAAAGGTGGCATATTAAGAGTTATAAGTTTGTAATTTTCCATACTTGCTTGATGTTAACATTATTACTGACTGTAGTACTTTCTCCAAGGTGTTCCATTCTGCATAGCCATTCCCCACCTAAGTATCTTTTTGAAAGAGTTAAAAGCAACATACCATAGTGATATATGCATACCCATGTTTATACAAGCACAGTTTATATTAGATAAATATTAGAATAACCCATTATCACCAAAGATGCCCTGAAGCCAGTCTGTTATTTGACCAGATGACAATTTCTGTTACAGTTCTATTGTTTTTTTTTTTTTTTTTTTGTCTTTTTTGAGACAGGGTCTCACTGTGCAGTTCAGGCTGGCCTTAAGCTCACTTTGTAGCTCAGGCTGGTCTCGTTTCTGTCTCCTAGAAATGGCTGGTCATTGTAATGCATAGCCAATCACTATGGTATATATTGTAAAAACAAGTCAAAGACAGGCAAGTACTCTACCTCTGTACTTCCCTTTTGCAACCTTATAAAAACTGCCCTCCCTTGGCCTTTGGGACCTGATATTTGAAGGCCTGGCATTTTCTGTCAGTGCCTGTCTGATGTTAAATAAATCTGCCTCTGAATCCTGGGTGTCATTTTAGTGTTTCTTCCTGTTTCTAAGCTATATGTTGTCCATTGACAGATGGATATAGAGAATGTGTTTTTATTTAGAGTGGAGTACTAATCTTCCATAAAGCAGGATAAACTTGAATCAATCTAAGTAAATGAATGTACCTTGAGAACATAATCTTAAAATAAAATCAACTGGACACCCAAGTTTAAACAATGTGTTGTTTCTCTGGTATGAGAAACACAAAAGGTAAGTAAAGAACAAGAGGGAGGATTATTGTGAAGTGGGAAGAACATATTCAAGTGGGAAGGGAATGTACAGGTGGGAGGAAGAAAGGAAAAAGGGAAAAAGAAAAACATAGACGACAAAATTGAAGCAACGTTTTTATAAATAGGAAGGAGAAGAAGAGTGGAAAAGAGGGGAGAAGAATGTGGAAGAAAATAATTAAGATGTGTTATGTACAGGCATAAATTTCCCATAATGAATGTGATCAATAAGTATGACAAATTTTAAAATCATGTGTGTACTAATTTAAAAAAGAAATTAAAAAGTAACAAATTGAATGTAGGCAGAAAAAGTTAAATTATAGTTATATGCACATGAGATGATTCTCTTCATAAATGACATGATTCTATTTTCTCAAATCCACCAAAAACTTTTAGAGTTCAGAACCAAATTCTGTCAGGTACCAGGATACAGAATCCACAGACAAAAGTCAATAATGTTTCTATACTTGAATAATGAGCTTGGTGAGAAATTCAGAAAAATACAACACTCCCAGTAACATAAAAAATTCAATACTTAGGAATTAATAATACTTGCCTCCAGAAATGATTTCGGGAGGACTTTTTCCTTTTCAAATAAAAACAACACTGAGATATCATCTCACTCCAGAAAGAATGGCTATCATAAGGAAATCAACCAACAACAAATGTTGGAGAGGTTGTGGGGAAAAGGGAACACTTCTCCACTGCTGGTGGGAATGTAGACTAGTGCAACCATTGTGGAGGTCAGTGTGGAGACTCCTCAAAAGAGTAGGACTAGAAATCCCATTCA
>PVKA01004892.1:0-24650 GCA_004027165.1 Ctenomys sociabilis
TCAAAGACCTGTTCTGCAGTTAGAGGTTGACAACAAGGTCATCTTGGGCTTGTTGGACACTGGAGCTGACAAGAGCATTATTGCCAAGAAAGACTGGCCATCGGGCTGGCCCATCCAACCATCCTCCCAAACCCTACAGGGTTTGGGCTATGCCCAGGCCCCAAACATGAGTGCCAGACAGTTACACTGGAAAGATAAAAGAGGGGCATTCCGGTGTTATGCAACCCTACATATTAGAGCTACCAATTCAAAGTAGAACTTTCCGCTTTTTTCCACAACATATTAGAGCTCACACCGGCTTGCCCGGACCGTTGAGCAAGGGAAATGCTATAGTAGATACATGGACTCATCAAGAGTGGGCTTTTCCTTGGACTGTGCAAGGAGGTTCCACAAGTCTTTCCCTGTAAACTCCAAGACCTTGCAACAAACATTTTCTCTCTCCCGCGCTGACGCCCGGCAGGTTGTACTTGAGTGTCCTCAGTGTGTCACCCTTCACTCTCCCCCAAGTCTCGGAATAAATCCTCGTGGCCTTCTTCCCCTGAAGGTGTGGCAAATGGATGTAACTCATATTTTAGAATTTGGGACGCTTCGATACGTTCACGTATCGGTCGATACCTGTTCTGGTATCCTGCATGCGTCAGCCATGACTGGGGAAAAAGCACATAATGTCATTGTCCATTGCTTAGATGCTTGGGCGGCATGGGGAAAACCACTCTAGCTAAAAACAGACAATGGACCTGCATACACGGGTCAAAAGGTCACTTCCTTCTGCCACCAGATGGAGGTTCAGCTTGTGCATGGATTGCCGTATAACCCTCAAGGGCAGGGCATCGTAGAGCGGGTCCACTGCACCTTGAAAGAATGTTTGCATAAACAAAAAGGGGGAATTGGCCACGGCCGTACCCCAAAGGAGAGACTTTCTCTAGCCTTATTCACCTTTAATTTTTTAAATTTGGATGCTCAAGGGTGCTCTGCGGCTGACAGGCATTATGAGCCTAGTGGTATGTGCAGAGGCATGGTGAAATGGAAGGACATTTTAACAGGCCTCTGGCGAGGGCCTGATCCCGTGCTGACTTGGGCACGAGGGGCTGTTTGTGTCTTCCCACAGGACCAATGGGATCCGGTGTGGGTACCTGAACGCCTGACCAGAAAGGCCTAATATGAAAAGAAGGACACCACAAATGAAGAAAGAAGTGCTGCTGGTGATCCTCACGATGTTCCTGATGCTGCAACAGGGAACATCGGAGCTGAGATGGGGAATCCTGTCGGTGTTTCCAAGACCAATGCCGGTTCGCCATAATGCCAGGCAATTGGACTGGGGAATTTGATGGCCTCATGGAGCAGCTAAGAGTGGCTATCGTGACGATGAACTATTAGCAGTGGGCCTGGTTTCATGGTTCTCCATCGCCATGAATCACCTGAAAGAGTGGGCGGGAATGGGAGCTCTGGCTGGCCTGATGGTGCTGATATCCTTGGTATGCCTGTGGTGCATCTGCCGTGTTAGGTTCCTTCAGCGTCGCGGTACAGCCATGATAGTTCAAGCCTTTGCAGCCATTGAGACTGGACAGTCCCCTGGTGTTTGGCTGGCCACCTTACACCATGAACATCATTAAGCACAGGATGCGAGGCAAAGCACTGCACTTGAAACACTCTGTGGTTTGGAGGTTTCATGAAGAGCACGCCTGATTGCATATGGGTTCGATACCTTCCTTCCCATCTCTGTGAAAAAGGGTATCAGCGGGTCTGGCATCCCTCCGGCGGATAACACCTGGGTGAATGTCAGTGTATATCTCCGCTTGCACAACAGAGATCAGGCCTCTGTTCTTGCCTGTTGCTAAAAACAAAAAAGGGGAACTGTAGAGAGCTGCGAATAGCCGTGCCTGAAAGACGGTGCCTTCCGCCTTCCACCCCCTGCGGGGTGAGTGCTCTCTGTAGTAAACAACTCCTTATATGGCTAAGGCTAAAGCTATGGCTCACTTCCGCGTACCTGGACCTATCAGCTGTGCCCACGTGGCACTCTGGGGTTGGACGCCCACTGGTATATAGCCATGAGCGGGCTTCCCCTCAGGGAGGAAGAACATTATCAAAGGCTGAATAAACTGCGTGGAGAAGAACTGGTGGTTGCGTCTTCCTTGCTGGCAAGGTTGCGCGTGACACTGGGCAACTGAAATGTTTGCCACAGCCTTTTCGTGCTTCTTCACCTAGCTGGTAAGTGTTGATGGCATGTAGACAGTGCACTGTTGACTGTCTGGATTTCACTGTCTTCCTTAACAGAGTTCATCAGACCTTACATGCTCATTGGGCTCTTCAGTTCCCACTACAGGAAAGGGAAAAACCACATCACCCTCTAAGGGATAGGGGAAAGGAAACATGAAAGGGAAAGTTAGAGAATGGCCCCTGGGCCAAACAGCCAAGCAAGCTCCTGCTGAAGTTTCTCAGATGATACCCAGCCTGGGTGAGCAGGGCCAGAGATGTTGGGCCCGGTTCTGGAATGTTCTGAGGGCAACATGTGGTAAGGACTAGGTTTTAGCTTGAAGCTTCCCTTTTTGGCTTAATTTCCATTTCCTTTGTGTATTCACTGCTCATGTCATGGGAAAAAAGTACTCCAGGCTTTAGACAGACCCTAGACCTCTTTCTGGAGAGAAGCTCCAATGGTGTCAGCCATCCCTTGGGATTATACACCAGGTGATTCTTGTATTTTAAACTTTGTTCTCAGAATAGGAAGCTCTGTTTATTTCACTTCACATGTTTCCTAGCTCCTGCTACAAGCCTGGACATTTATAGTCTTTCCCTAAGCTGACTTGGGCTGCTCTCTCCCCAGGAATCATATACATCATCTTTGTTGAGCTTCAGTGAGCTGAGGCCACGTAGGCAGACAAGGACCGAGGACAGCAAGGTAGAATGAATGACAATGAGGAAAGCTTTGCTCTCTATGGAGGTTGTGCCAGGCTTCATCAGACAAGCGGGAGAGAATATTTCTTATTTCAACCAGGAATGAACTGTCTGGGTATCTATCAGTACTACCTTTGGGTTAGTGTGGCCTGCAAATTTTGTTCTTTTTAAAAAAAAATCTCATTGAGAAACAAATAGCAATGAGGCAGTTTGAAACCCGATTAATGGGACAATTTCAATAATTAATATATTGCATATTGTCTTCATAGTGGATATTCATAGTACAAGATGCAGACATGATATCCTATCCAAACACTATTAGTACAAATCTTTCTTCTCTTTGAATTAAGAGAAATTAGCTGTATATCTAGCCTGTTTTGTATATCCAGATACAAAATGGTCCTTCATTTGTATCCCCTTTTTGTTTATTTTTGTCAGAGATGGGTTTTACATTGCCGTTTAAATATTGTAGGTGCATGAATCCAGCAAAATAATCCAATATAGTCCAGTAGTTCATAATAGTAGTAGGTTATCTATAGGACTGGCAATGTCAGAGTTGCTGACTTGAGCATCTTACAGCTCAACATCCTAATATGGCTTTACTTTTTATGGTTAGATTTCTAAATTTCTGTGTTAAAATATAAAAATATTTATTTAGTTTTTTCTTCACATTCTGTAGGGATTTAAAATTTAACAAACTTTGTTCTTATAGGGAAAGTCTCTGCCATGCCAAACTGATGACATCTTTAATCAGTCAGTACCAAATAAATCAGGATGGCCAGCTCTAAGCTGGCCATGTTTTGACAAGCCACATAAAATATGGGAGGCACAGCTGGGTCCCCATAGTGAGCGGAAAAAGAGAGCACCATTAAAAAGCAATTTATTGCCAGGTTTGGTGCCAAACACCTGTTATTCCAGCACTCAGGAGGCTGAAGCAGGAGGATCGCTGTGAATTCAAGGCTAACCTGGGCTACATAGTGAGTTCAGCACCAGCCTGAACTGCATACAGAAGCATTGTCTCAAAAGGATAAAGAAAGAGAAATTAGTACATATACAGTTGATGAATAACCATTTATCAGGCATCTACTACATGACTTGAACTAGGTAAATGAATAGCAAAGTAAAGCAAAGTATGGCACCCAGATAAAAGGGCTTCTTTATATGCTACCCTGACATAAAAGTAATTATCTGTAGAGGTGGACACTTGCTGTTTATTAGAGATAAACAAAATGATTAAAACTAAAAATGAAAGGCAACTAGAATTTCTCCACAGATTTCAAGTAAGGCTTACTTCTGTCTCTGTCTCTGACTCTGCCTCTGTCTCTGTCTCTGTCTCTGTCTCTGTCTCTGTCTGTGTGTCTGTCTGTCTGTCTCTCTCTTTCTCCCTCTCCCTCTCCTTCCCTCTCCTTCCTATTTTTTTCTCTTTTGTAGACAAGGTATCACTAGGAAATTCAGGCTGGTCTTGAACTCACTTATGTAGCCCAGGCTGGCCTCATATTCACAGTGATCCTCCTGCCTCAGTCTCTATTGTGAAAGCTTGCATTTGTGGGTCTTATTGACTCTCTGATATGTATGTGAGAGTTCCACACCTTCCAAACCCACAGCTTGTCTTTGCTTGACTGGCCTAGAACACAGACAAAAAACTGTGTACTGTAAGAGAAATCTGTGTAGGGCGAATGCAGGTTCAGTTCCTGAGCAAGCTAGACCGGAAGAAGTCTCCCTTTCCCCAAGAAGTCCTGACCTGGGGAGCCACAGGGTGGTGCAGAAGTAATGTGGCCACAGGTTTCAATTCTCCCACACCTGTTATTGTAGGGGCCATTGTGGCATTCACCAAGGCTGGGCCTGTCTTTGTAGCTTCTCTGCTGTGGTTCTTCAGCTAGAAACTTTTGTGTTGCTGCTTACTCTGGTATACACAGAAGGACTCGCTTCTCACATCTCTGGTTCTGGTGGGAAAGTTACCACTGATCTTTATACTGCAAATTTGAGACTTCAATAACTGTAAATGCAGATCATAAAACTTTTGCCTTTTCTTTCTACGTCTCCTTTTAAAAAAATCTTCATTATTTATTTGGTACAGGGTCCTGCTATGCAGTTCAGACTTGTAGTGACCCTCCTGTCTCAACCTTCCCAGCTCAGGCATTATAGACATGCACTACTATGCCTAGTTCCAGGGCCAGCATGGCATGCAGTCCTAGAGATCGAACTTGGGTTCTTGTTCTTGCCAAACAGGCACTTAGACCACTGAGCTATCTCCCCAGCCTCTAGATCTCCTTTTGAATAGCTCACAAATAGATGGGGGGAGAGAGAGAGGGAGAGAAAGAAGGACATGGGCATCTGAGAGGAACATGGCACATTTGCTGACATCAGTTTGATATGTAATTCTGTCTTTCTGTCTGTCTGTCTATCCTGTAGTGCTGGGTATTGCATCCAGGGTCTCATGCCTGCGTGGCAAGTGCTCTACTATTGAAACTGCAGCCCCAGCTTCATTCAGTTTGATGGTGTTGAGCTTCATCTGATCCCTGACCTCCCAGAAGAGCTCTGGTAGGGAACCACTCGTAACTTGTGTACCCCTCTTCCTTCCTTAACTCAATGTCCATAGTTTTTCAGGATTCCCATAAGACTTGTGGGTGGCTCCTTTGTATACCTGTGACAAGAACAAAGACCTTTCCCATGTTGACAAGGTTGGATAGGTTTGCTCCAATTCGAATTTCCCGTTCTTTGTCTCATAGTTGATTAGCTGAGGTTAGAACTGTTCAGCTGCTTGAAGTTAATTAACCACAGAGAAAAACCCAGATCGCACTTGCTCTGCTTGCAAAGCTGCCCTGCGTGCGAATTACCTCATGTACAGCTGACATAGCTTCCTCCGTCTCCTGCGAATTGTCAAGCTAAAACTGCTGAGACAGCCTGGTTTTCACAGATCTGCGATGCCCCACTTGTTGCAATATCACGAATAAAGTCATCTTGCCCATCTGGATTCTGTCGTAGCCCACTCCCCAGGTCTTACTGACTCTCTTACATGTATGCGAGAGGCAGTGATAACTGGCATTTTCATGTGTGTGCAAGGATAGCTGGGCTAATTGTACTGCTGATTTCTATTGGTTTATTGAAAGGAACAGATAATGCTTAATTTTTTTCTATTTATTTACTTTTGACTAATTTGCATGCTAATATCTGGTAATGCGAATAACTAATTTGAAGACAGAAATATGCAATATAACAACCAGTGTCAAATTCCCATCATGTTGTTTAGAAAAATTCGGCATTGTTTCTAATATGTTTTCATTATTTTCTATTCTCCTTCTTGTGCTTTAAATAATTTATTTAACTGAAATGGAATTACATTTATTTCCGAAGTGGCTTCCATTTATTTCAGTACATCTTTTCCCCCTGGTGATTTATGGGGTCTTCAAGCCAATATAAATATTTTATAAATATTTGAATGTCTGGATGTACACCTGCACAGTACCTCAGCAATGTCTTTCAGCAAGAAAAACAGTGAAGAGTAAAGACTAGACACAGTTACTAGGCACAGTGAGCATCTGCAGAAACCGTTTCTGAGGTAAGAAGGCACCACATGCCTGTTCAACTAAGAAAACCACTCTTACAACACAGGATGATTTTATTTTTACGTAGGACCTAGAACAATTAAGCTGCCAAGTAGGTACTGAATGGCAGAGGAACATCTCCATTTTGCCATGAATTCATAGGGAATAGGCTCCAACAACTCAGGCTCCTTCCTATTGGTCCTCACGAAGTGCGCTTCCCTGGGAGGGGCAGGCTGGTGCTTCAGTTGAACCCAGGTCCCTTTCTCTTTGGCTTTCTTCTTTTTTCAGGAAACTATCATGACTTTTTGAGTATTTAATATGCTCAGTATGCACATTAAACCTCTTGGCAAGTATCTTGCCCTTAACTTGCTTGTTTACAACAATGCCAGCAGCATGCTGGGTAATGTGGTAGACTTTCCATTTTGTCTTGGCAACATTTGTGAGGTATTCTTTTTCACACAGTACGCATTCCCTTGATGACTACAGTCTACCCCTTTTGGTAGATTCACATGTATATGTCCAAAGGGACAACCCTATGTTTTCTAAAAGGCCTGGAGAACGTATGCCAGGTTGCCCTTTGTGTTAGTGATTTTGGCAAATTACTGGAAGATGGTGGCTCCAGCTGAAAGGCTTATTCTCTTAAAAAGAAAAAAAGAGCTCACCAAGTAATAGAGCAAAAAATACACAAACCTGGGCCAGGGAGATAGCTCAGTGGCATAAGCACCTGCCTGGAAAGTATAAGGCCCCAAGTTCTATCCTGGTACTGAAAAAAAAGAAAAGAAAAGAAAGAAAAGTGATCTTGGTACCTGGAAGGCTGTGCAAAGCAGGTAAAGATGATGGGAGAATGCAAATAACTGTGGAGACAGAGAGAGGAATTTTCCCTGAGAACAGAAGCTTCATTGTGGACTCAGAAGAACAAAGCAGTGTGCCTCCACAGTTGTGTCTCCAGCCCATGTGGAGTGAGCAAGCAGAGAGTAGTTGCACCTTAACATCAGTTTTCCCCAAGGTATCTATCTAAACATAGATGAATCCAGCGCCCCATGCTAACTTCTGCAAAGTGTTCTGCCTCTCTTTCTAACCTCCCTGATTCTTTAGGAAGTCCATTGGCACATATTGTCTCCTCTCAGAGTCCAAAAGTTTCCAGAGCAGACAGAATGAGAGAAAGTGAGATGGCAGAAGGCAACAGGGTGTGTAGCGAGGCTCAGCAAGGTGATAAAGGGACAGAGGTTCTGATTGCTGCAGGAACTTCTTTACAAAGGCCCATTATGGTCCTCTGCCAGTGAAAAGTGGGCTGCCTGGGATGAGCCACACTGACAGTTTATCATGTGTTCGGTCTTGGCTTACATGGCCCAGGCTCAGGCCACAGAAGGTAGGTTGGCTTCCCTCCCTTCCATAATTGAGGATAAAGAAAAGGCAGTACAAATTGCCAAACATAACCAGGGTGTGGAGGGCAGTCTGTCATGGCTTTCAGGGAATCATACAGGGCATAATCTTTATCATAAATCATAAATGTGCATAAACTCAATTGCACATTACTATAGATGGAGCCTTACTTGAATTGGTGCATTTTCATTTCAATAGCATTTGATTATTCTTGTGATTCTGTTCTGATGATCATAATGATTACGGTTTGTCATTGAGTAGAAATGGCTTGCCCAGAGAGATGCACTTAGAAATCACAAATAACAGAGATGATTTG
This sequence comes from Ctenomys sociabilis, assembly GCA_004027165.1. NCBI lineage: Eukaryota > Metazoa > Chordata > Mammalia > Rodentia > Ctenomyidae > Ctenomys > Ctenomys sociabilis. Next base: position 8,137 of record PVKA01004892.1, read on the forward strand.
CTGCACCCTTTGTAGAGCAATGGGTGGGGCAATGCTCCATTCAGTAAGTTCAGTGTGTTCAGAAAGGCCTGAGCATGTCCAATGGAGAGGAGAGACACTGTGGAGAGCAGCTGTCCTTGCTCTCACACATTACTGTTATACAGCTGTAGAAATCTGAGCAGGTCACTTTCATCTATCTCTCGCTATGAAGTTCTGTGGGCTCACTAGGCTGCAAATTAATGTTTCCAGATTTTGCATAATATGTCCTTCTTGATGGAGAAACTTCTCTGTTCCTTTCCTGAAGGGTCTAAGGTTTCTGATAGAACATTGCTTCATCAGATTTTCTCCTGATGTCTCCATCTTGATGGTTAAATTTCTGAAAAGACTAAGAACAACCCTCAATGTTTATTGATAGCACACACAGAAGGAACAATGGGGAGAGTAGGACTCATTTGTCATATGGTATGGTAAGGCACATAGCTCAGTGACAGAGCACCCCAGATACAGTCTTCAGTGAAGGGGTAAAAGAAAGAAAAAAACAAAACATAGAGAAAGAATCTGATTTTGGGCCAGCCAGCCAGCTCAGTGGACTAAAGTACCTGCGTAGGCAGAGTGTAGGGACCAGGTTCTATCCCCAGCATGCTGTGTGGGCTCCGCCTCTGGGGCACATTAAGACTGAGATTGAGACTAGGTGTGGTGGTGTGCACCTGTAATCCCAGCTCTTGGGAGGCTGTAAATAGGCGGATCACTATGAGTCTGATCTAGTAGTGAGACCCTGAACACCCTGTAGACCCTTCCCTGAAATACAAAAAAAAAAAAAAAAAAAAAAAAAAAAAAAAAAAAAAAAAAAAAAGGCCTAGCTCTTTGAGAAGTCTCCACACTGATTGTACCAGCCTGCACTCTCTCCAACAGTGGAGAAGGGTTTGTTTTTGCCCACAGCTCCTCCAGCATTTGTTATTGTTTGATTCTTCATGATAGACATTCTTTCTGGGGTGAGATGGAATCTCAGTGTTTTTTAATCTGTTTATCACAGATGGCCAATGGGGCTGAACGCTTTCCATATATTCATGTACAATTTCTGTTTCACCTGAGAAGTTATAGTCTGTGAGATGCCCAATTTTAGATTGGGTCTTTTAATCTGGGAAGCCTGATTTGTATGTTCTAGATAGAAGTCCTTTGTCAAAAGCTATAATTTTTTTTCCAATTTATGGGTTTTCTCTTTACTCTGTTGGTGATTCCTTTTGATGTGCATCAATTTTTCAAAAGACGAGATCCCAGTTGTTGATTCTTTGAAGTATTTCCTGTGCAGTTTGTTTTTTGTTTATAAAGTCTCTAGCTACCCCTATGTCTTCAAGATTTCCACATAGTTTCTTCTCTAGTAGATTTATTGTTTCTAGTTTAATATTTAAATCTTTGATTTATTTGTGTTTAGTTTGGTAGATGATGATAGATATGCTCTAATTTTAGTCTCCAGGATTTGGAAAGTTTGTTTTTCCAGCACCATTTGTTAAAGAGGCTATTTTTGTTCCAGTAAAGATGTGGTGGTTCTTGGTTTGATGGTATGTGTTGAGAAATCTGTTATCACTCTCATGAGCTTTCTTTTTTTATAATTTATTTATTTATTTTTATTTTATTTGTTTCATTGAAGAACAAATAGCAATGAGACAGTTTCAAATCAAATTAATAGGACAGATTCAATAATTAATACATTGCATATTGTTTTCCTAGTGGTTTGTTGTCATATAAGGTGCATGCATGATATTATACTTACAAACAATATTAGAGCAGATGTCTCTAATCAATGCATTAAGAGAATGTAGCTATATACTTGTCTTATTTTTTTAAAGCTGAATTATATTATAGTTTCAATAATTAATACTTTCTACCTTGTTATCTTCCTAGAGATTGTGCATAGTACCAGAAGCTGACATAATATCCTGTCCAACCACTATTAGTGCAAATCTTGCTTCTCATAGAATTATGCAGAAGCACTTCATATTTATCCTAACTCTACTGTTTATACAAACACAGCATGGTTCTTCTTTTGTATCCCCTTTTTTGTTTAGTCCCATCAAAGATGGGTATTCTATCATCATTCAATTATTATAGGTACTTGAATTCAGCGAAACAATGAAACATAGTCCAGCAGTCCACAATGACAGTGGGTTATCCAAAGAAGTTGTTGACCAGAGCCATTTATAGCTCAGCTTATTATTATGGACCCACATTATATACCTCATTTTTATACTTTTCTGCTGGATGGTTAAGACTGAGATAAATCAAGACCTACATATAAAAAATGTGGCTTTTGTATCTGATGAGGTCAGTCAAGTCCCCTCAGGATCTATCCTGAAACCCTGCACTGTAGTTTGTAAATTTTTTGTGTGTCAGTCATGTGGATGAATCACGAGCATTGCTTGACCAATATGCTCTCTGGGAAAGCCTGAGAGAATGTTTTCTCTCCATATTACTCTCCTTAGGCACACCCTACATCATCAGTCACCCTTCTCTGTGCCCCACAATATCTCTGATCAGAAAATTTGGGATGGAAGTGACCCAAAATAGAGGCCTGGTGTGTGAGTGAGACCACCCAGGGCTGCAGGATCCTGAAGCAACCCAGAACATAGGCCCAGTATGGAACCCTTCAGCAGAATTCCCTGCAAAGAGGCTAGAGGCAAGACCCACCCAGCTTATTTAGGAGCAGAACATCTTGCCAGAGTGACACAAAGGGTTCACCTGCAAGGCTGCAGCAGGAAGAAGTGGATCTGAAGGAGTCTGAAACTCATAGATCTGGACCTGGTGCTAAGGTAATAACTCTTTCTAAGCTCTAGACAAAAGGTCAAAAGTCAGAGTTATACAAAATGACAAAGAGAAGGAACAAAAAGCAGTCTCAGGCCCCGAGTCCACCCAAATACAGAAGTCAATGGCATAGAGGACATTGGAAATCATACACTTGAAATCTCTGAAATAATAACATTGGAAGTAAAGAAACAACTGCAGAAAGGTATAGAAGAGATCAGATCAGAAATAATTTCGAAGTAAAAAAATGTAGTGATAATTATAATCAAAGAAGTGCTAGGTGCTTCTAAAGAATACACTGATAGGATCCTGCCCACGCCTGCCCAGCCCCAGAGACAGGCCCGAGACAGCGCGGATGACTCTGCCATCTTCCTGAACAAGAGAAACATTTCCCAGCGATTGCCAGACCCACCCCATGGCCCCAGACCAAATGCAGGTTGGCCTGGAGTGAGAACTCCAAGCCTGCCACACCGAAGGGATATTTCTCAGCGATCCCTGGTCCCATCCCATGGCCCGAAACCCAGCACAGCCTGGCCTGTGAGTGAGGGCTTGAGGCCTGCTGTGCCAGAGGGACCTTTCCCAGCCTTCTCGGGTTCCGGCCTGTAGACCCGGACCCAGCATAGGCTGGCTGACCCAGTACAGCCTACCCGGTGAATAAGATCATCCACTATCCTTTTGGAAGCCCAGCAGACCCACCAAAGCCCAGGCCTGCCCAGCTAGAGAGCTATCTGCCTGACACAAGAGGGTTGACTCTGGCAATTTTCTGGATCTTCGCACCAAAGCCATCTAAGACAGTGGGAATTTTCATTACTTGCTCTGCATCCCAGATCAGTTTGTGCTTGCCTGAACAGGGAACCAACAGAGGGGAACCACAGGAGCACCAACAAAAAGGAACTGAACAGAACAGCTAGATCCAGGACAGGCATACCTGGATAACCTCAAACTTAATAGACTGGCACCCGAATCTCATAAAAAGCCACGGTAATAGCTGAACCAAAGCTCCACACCAAAGGTCAAAGGTCAGTGCTATACAAAATGACAAAGACAAGGGGAAAAATGCAATCCAAGACCTTGACCACCAGTAAGGGCAGAGGACACTAGCTCAGCTTCAATGAATGAATTAACAGATACAGAAGTAAAGGAACAACAGCAGAAAGCTGTAGAGGAAATAAAACGAGAAGTAATTCCCCAAATTAAAAAAGAAATATCTGAATACATAGTATCTGAAATAAAGAATGAATTTCAGAAACATTGGGTGGAAAAACTATCTCACCCAGAACAAGTGCTTTCTGCACTATTCCAACTGAAATGTATGAATTAACAGCATCTGAAGCAAAGACACAACAGCAGAAAGATCATGAGGAACTCAAAGCAGAAATAATTTCTGAAATCAAAAAAGAATTCTTTGAAAAAAGAGAATTCTCTGAAATCAAAGCGTCTGAAATACAGAAACAAGTCAGGAAATATACAGAGGAAACCCAACTTGGAAGAAACACTGCAGAAAAAGAATTAATGACGACCTCTAAAGAAGACATGGGTAAAAAAATTGAAGAGATCAGAAATATGATGGATTCCTTGAATGAGCAATACAGAAAAGAAATAGACCACATGAAACACAGTCAAAGAGATACAGAAGAACTAAAAATATCAATCACAAGTCTACAAAACCATTTGAGTGAAAGCAAAGACAGAGTTTCAGATCTTGAAGACGCTGGGGCAGCTAGTGAAAAGGTGAGAAAGGATCTCTTAAAAACAATGAGAATGCAGGAAAAAATAATCCATCACCTGCAGTATGATGCCAGGATGAAGAATGTGAGAATAATTGGTATTAACAAGAATGAAGGAGTCAATACAAATGACATAAAAAGAATGTGGGGAGAAATAATCACAGAAAACTTCCCAAATATGAGGAAACAATCCAACATTCAGGTCACCGAAGCATACAGAACACCAAATAACTTCAACCCAAATAGAAACACACCAAGACATATAATAGTTACGATCCCAGAAATTCAACACAAAAATAATATACTGAAAGCTGCTAGAGAGAAGAAGGAGCTCACATTCAAAGGAAAACCCATCAGAATTACAACCAACTTCTCTACACAAACAATGAAGGCAAGGAGAGCATGGAGCAGAGTTCTTCAAGACCTACAAGAAAACAAATTCCAGCCCAGACTATTATACTCTGCAAAACTCTCTTTCAAGTTTGATGGAGAAGTGAAATACTTCCAAGACAAAGAACAACTAAAGAATTTCATGATGACAAAGCCATCCCTTCACAGGCTGCTGAAAGATGTTCTAGAGAGAGACCACAATGACCAGAACTCCATGAATGAGAATGGAAGGAACCCACTAAACAGGACAGACAATTAAACACAGGATACAAATGAGTAAACAACACCAGGGAAATATCATGACAAACATAAGTGAGCACATTTCAATTATAACCATCAATGTAAATGAACTCAATTCTCCAATTAAGAGAAGTAGAGTAGCACAGTGGATTAGGAAACAAAATCCAACAATATGCTGTATACAAGAAACGCACTTAACTCAAAAGGGCATTCATAGGCTCAAAGTCAAAGGATGGAAAGCAATACTATATGCCCCAGCACCTCAGAAAAAAGCAGGAGTAGCAATTCTGTTCTCAGACAGTCTCAACTTCAAACCAAGAATGATCAAACGACACAAAGAAGGCCACTATATATTGGTCAGGGGAAAAATTCAAGAGCAAGAACTAACATTCATTAATATCTATGCACCAAACACAGGAGCACCCAACTATGTAAGACAAATCTTAAGGGACATGAAAAACTTAATGTCTAAGAACACAATCTTAACAGGAGACCTTAATACACCCTTAACTCAAAAAGATAGATCAACCAGACAAAAAATTAGCAAGGAAGTAGTAGACTGAACCAGAGCTTGGAACAAGAGAGCGTTCCACCCACCCACAGATGAATTCATATTTTTTTCAGCTGCACACAGGCCATTTCCCAAAATAGACCACATACCAGTCCAGAGGTCCTGCCTAAGTATATGCAAGAATATAGAAATTATCCCATGCATATTATCTGACCACAGTGCAATGAAATTGGAAATAAATGACACAAGAAACCTGAAAAACCCACTAAATTCATGGAAAGTAAACAACACCCTACTCAGCAATCAATGGGTTGCAGAAGAAATTCAACAAGAAATTCAACAATATCTATAATTCAATGAAAATTCAAGTACAATCTACTGGAATTTATGGGATGCGATGAAAGCAGTTCTTAGAGGGAAAATAATAGCTATGAACTCACACATTAGGAAAATAGAATGGGAACAAATTAGCACCCTAATGTTGCACCTCCAACAACTAGAAAAATAAGAGCAAAGACGGGAAGAAATCATAAAGATTAGAATAGAAATTAATTCAATTGAGATGAAGAAAACAGTTGAAAGAATCCACAAATCAAAAAGTTGGTTCTTTGAAAAACTCAATAAAGTTCATAAGCCTCTTGCCAACCTCATCAAAAAGAGGCAAGAGAAAATTCAAGTACAAGCAATAACGAATAAAAAGGGTGAAATCATTACAGACCCAGTGGAAAATCAGAAGATTATCAATAGTTACTTCGAGAATCTTTACGCTCACAGAATAAAAGACACAGAAGAAATGTACAGATTCCTCGAAAGGTACAAATTACCAAAACTGAATCAAGAAGATATAACAACTCTCAATAAGCCAATAACAGCCAACAAAATACGAAATGTAATAAAAAGCCTACCGACAAAGAAAAGTCCAGGTCCTGATGGATTCACAGCTGAATTCTACAAGAAATTTATAGCAGATATATTCCCCACATTCCACAAACTCTTCAATGAAATTGAAAAGGAAATAGTCCTCCCCAAATCATTTTTGGATACAAGTATAAAACTGATTCCAAAACCAGGGAAAGACACAACCAAAAGGGAGAACTACAGGCCAATCTCCCTCATGAACATAGATGCAAAAATACTCAACAAAATCCTGGCAAATAGAATACAACTAATAGTCAAGAAGATCATACACCATGACCAGGTAGAATTCATACCAGGGATGCAAGGATGGTTCAATATTCGAAAATCTATAAATGTAATACAGCATATCAATAGACTGAAATCTAAAATCCACATGATCATCTCAATTGATGCAGAGAAAGCTTTTGAGAAAGTCCAACACTCATTCATGTTCAAGGTCCTACAGAAAATTGGAATAGATGGACTCTATCTTAACTTGATAAAAGCCATCTATGACAACCCAAAAACTCATATAATCCTAAGTGGGGAAAAACTGAAATATTTTAGTCTTAAATCAGGTACAAGACAAGGATGTCCTCTATCACCCTTCCTATTCAATCTAGTCTTGGAATCCTTAGCAACAGCCTTTAGAAAAGAGGGAGAAATAAAGGGAATAAGAATAGGTAAAGAAGAAGTTAAATTATCACTGTTTGCAGATGATATGATGCTTTACTTGGAAGACCCCAAAAATTCCAGCAAGATACTCCTAGAACTGATAGGGAAATTCAGTAGCATAACGGGATACAAAATCAATACTCAAAAGTCAATAGCATTCCTCTACACAGATAATAAGCACACTGAAAGGGAAACAATAGAAATAATACCTTTTATGATAGCAAAGTGGAAAATGAAATACCTTGGGATTCACTTAACCAAGGAAGTCAAAGATCTTTGCACAGAAAATTACAACACCCTAAAATTACAACACAGAAATACATAGGAAGAACCAACATCGTGAAGATGGCCGTATTCCCAAAATTGCTGTACAGATTTAATGCAGTCCCTATCAAACTGCCACCAACATACCTCCCAGATATAGAGAAATCAATCCTAAAATTTATTTGGAACCACAAACGACCTAGAATAGCAAAGGCAATCTTGGCCAATCAAGACAAGGCAGGAGGCATCACAATTCCTGACTTGAATTTATATTACAAAGCCACTGTGATAATATCAACATGGTATTGGCAACGAAATAGACCTGAGGATCAATGGAATAGATTACAAGACGCAGAGGCATCTACGAACACACTCAGACATCTGATCTTCTACAAAGGGGCCAAACAAGACTACTGGAAGAAAGATAGCTTCTTTAAGAAATGGCGCTGGAAAACCTGGCTTTCTACATGCTGAAAATAAAACGTGACCAGCTCTATCCCCATGCACTAAGCTATAGTCAAAATGGATTAAAGATCTAAACATTAAAACAGAAACACTCAATCTTCTGGAAGAGAAAGGAGGAGGAACTCTTGAAGACATAGGATTAGGCAAAGAGTTCATGAACAAACATATATTTGCATGGGAAACACTTGAATAAAACAACAGCTGGGATCAACTCTTCTTGAGAAGTTTCTGCATGTCAAAAGAAATTGTCAACAAAGTGAAAAGACGACCTACAATTTTTGAAAACATCCTAACTAATAAGCAATCAGGCAAAAGACTGCTCTCTAGAATACATAAAGAACTAAGATATAACAGGCCCCTCAAATTTAAAGATCCAATTCAGAAAAGGGCATTTGAGATGAATACACATTTCTCAGTGGACGAAATTAATGGAATGAATAAATATATGAAAAAATGCTAGACATCGCTAGCCATTCTTGAAATGCAAATAAAAGCAACACTGAGATACCATCTCACTTCAGAAAGAATGGCTATCATAAGGAAATCAACCAACAACAAATGTTGGAGAGGTTGTGGGGAAATGGAACACTTCTCCACTGCTGGTGGGAATGTAGACTGGTACAACCATTGTGGAGGTCAGTGTGGAGACTCCCCAAAAGAGTAGGACTAGAAATTCCATTCAAGCCAGCTATCCCCCTACTGGGAATTTTCCTGGAGGAACTGAAACATTATATCACAGTGATATATGTGTACCTATGTTTATAGCAGCACAATTTGTGATAGCAAAGTCTTGGAAACAACCAAGATGTCCATCACATGAGGAATGGTTGAAAAAGATGTGGTATTTCTATATAATGGAGTATTACTCAGCTATTAAGAATGATAAGCTTGAAGCATTTATACTGAAGTGGATACCACTTGAACATATACTCATAAGTGAAATAAATCAGACACACATGTGTAAATATCGTATAGTCTCGCTAGTATAAGAAGCGAAAAGCAGAAATACAAAAGGAAACATACAACAACAACTAAAATCAATTGAGTCTGATAAGGCAAAATGAATGGCATATGCTGCAGGATACTAACCAGCTTTTCTTCTGGATGGTTAACAACATAAGTTCACAGATCAAAGTTGGAGAAATAGAAGAGCCACAAGGCCAGCCAACATTTTGGCTCTAGCCTTTCAAGTTCAGCGAAGATTGAGGACATAGGAGAACCTGTACTTCAACATCATGAAACTCAGTTGAGCTCCAAATTTTCTGAACAAGGATATTATGGAGCCACGGAGGAAAGAGATCAAAGTTCTATAGTGTGCCTGAGGAGAGTCATATGGAGAGAAACTTTCTCTCAGGCTCTCACAGAGAGCAAAGTGGCCAAGCATTGGCTGTGACTCATCCACATGGATGACACAGGCAAAGGATCTACAGAATAATGTACAGGACTACAAGATAAACCCTGAGGGGACTTCACTGACCTCATAAGAAACAAAAAGTACTTGTTTTGGTATATAGGTATTACTCTATCTAGGTAGAGTGAGCAGAAAAATATGAAAATTAAGTATACAGGGGCTGGAGAGATGGCTCAGTGGAATAAGTGCTTCCCTGGCAAGTACAAGGGCCTGAGTTCAATCCCCGGTTCCGCCAAAAAAAAAAAAAAAAAAGAAAAGAAAAAAAAATTAAGTATACACAGTGGGGCCATAATAATAACTTGAGCTGTAAATGGCTATGGTCGACAGCTTCTTCAGATAACTCACTGTTGTTGTGGAATGCTTGACTGTGTTTGATTGTGTTGTTGAGTTCAAGCACCTAAGTTAGTTGAATGACAATGGAGTGCCCACCTTTGACAGGTGTAGACAAAGGAAGGGGTATAGGAAGAAAAAATCATGATGTGTGTGTATAGACAGTACAGTTGGGATAGATAATGCTGTGCTTCTACATAATTCTATGAGAGGCAAGATTTGCACTGATGGTGGTTGGACAGGATATTATGTCGGCTTCTAGTACTATGGTCATCCACTAGGAAAATAATTATTGAATTTTTGGTATAATTCAGGTATAAAAACTAAGATAAGTAAACAGCTACACTCTTAATTTACTGATAAGAGACATATGCTATAATAATGTCTGTAAGTATAATACCATGTAGCACCTTCCATGATACCAAAACACTATGAAAAGAGTTTGCAATGTATTAATTTATCAAATCCATCTTGTCAAGGTATCTTAAAACTGTCTCATTGATATTTGTACTTCAATAATATAGAAATAAAAAAATCAGACATTTTTTACATATATAAAAAAAAATTGCCAATAAATAGCTGTGTCCTAAAAAAAATACACTGATTAAAACAAAGAGCAGTATATAAAAATGGTGGATCCCCTTAATAAGAAATATAGGAAAGAAATATGAACCAGATTCAAAATGATACACAGGAAATGAAAACCTCAGTCACAGTCTAGCAAATCTGTTTGAGTGAAAATAAAAATAGACTCTGACCTTTAAGACCCCATTGCAGCTAGTGAAAAAGTAATCAAAGATCTCTTCATAACAACTAGGATGCAGGAAAAAATAAACAACTGCAAGACAATGCAAAGGTGAACAATGTGAGAGAATAGATATCAATGAGAAGGAAGGAGTCATTACAAGTGATATAGAAAGAATGTGGGCAGAAGTAATAGTAGAGAACTTCCCAAATATGGGACAACAATCTGACATTCAGATAACTCAAGCATGCAGAACTCCAAATAACATCAACTCAATTAAGACCGCTCCAAGTCATATAATAATCAAGATTGCAGAAATCCAGAACAGGAACAGTATACTAAAAGCCACTATAGAAAAGAAACAGATGACATTTAAAGGAAAACCCATCAGTGTAACAGCAGATTTCTCTTTGCAAACCATCAAGTCAAGAAGAGCATGGGGCAAAGTACTCAAGTCTTGCAAGAAAACAAATTCCAACCCAGACTGAAGTACCCTGCAAAACTCTCTTTCAAGTGTAATGGAGAAGTAAAATACTTCCATGACAAAGAACAACCAAAGAATTTCATGATGACAGAGCAAAGCCTACACAGACTACTAAATGATATTCTAGAGACGGAGCAAGATGATCACAACCCCATGAATGAGAATGGAAAGAACCCACCAAATGGGGCAAACAAACACAGGAGAATAAGACATATACAATAGTAGTATTTTAGTTTCTTTTGTACACAGCAGCAAAACATTTCCATCAGCACACTCTACAAATGGACTTCTCTTGCACCCTACGTGTCATGATTCTGCATTTGTCTACAGGGTGGGTTTCAAGGAAATAGCTATAGCTCAGTCAAACAAGTGACACCTGGCACCAGTAAGTTTCATGGTCATTAGCCATGTCCATAACACATTAGAACTTTGTGTGATATGCTGTCCCCAAGCTGTCAGATGTGATCGTCATTTATTTGTCATTGCAGTATTTATCTTATGTTTTATTCTTAGTATTTCCTTACTATCATGAAGACTTCTTCTTAGTTCAATTGTTTTGAAACATTTAAATTTTAATTGATTAGTATTTAATTTTCTGAATATTGCTTAATCTTAATTTTTGTTTTAAGATTTATATCTTTGAATTACAATTATCTAAAAGACATAGTATGATGTCTTCTCCTAGTATTAGAAACTTTAAGAAGTATATTTCTATTTTCTGTTGACTTTATATTAATTCTTCCCTGTCCTTTATACATACACACACACACACACACACGTACATATGAAAAAAATATGTGTATAACCCCACATAAGATTGGTACTGTTTCATAGAAATCTTCAATGACCCTTTAACTAAGGGTTCATCTAATATATTTTATATAGTGCTGCATAACTATCCCTTTGAGAGCTCCCTATTGTTCATCCAGGAGCATAGTGCAACTTCTCTTGCCTTTTGAATTATGCTTTTTTATTTCCTATATGCTACATCTGGAGGTATTTAAAATATTTCAAGTTTGTATAACTAGAAAATATTTTACTTTTAGTTTTCAAAAGTATGCTTGCTAAGTATAAAGTTCAAAGAAGATAGATCTTTTGCTTTCTTTCAGTCCTTTAATTATTCTAGCTTCTTACACACTTGGTCCTTTTTTTCTTTCTAATGTGGAATAAGATGCTAATTAATTTGTTCTTTCATAGATAATATTTTTTATGTGTATCTTTAGTCAATTTTTTCTTTATATTAAGTTTTGGTCAATTTCATTTTTGTGTACCTTGGTATGATCTTATTTAAATTTCTTGTGCAAAAGGTTCATTTTTCTTGGAAATGAGGTATTATAAGTTGAGCTAAATTCAGAAATTTTAAATCTTTAAATATTTATTGCCTCCTCCTTTCTACTTTGAGAATTCTAATTATATGAATATAAAAAAAGGAGCAATTGATGCTTACAATTTTTGTTTTTACTCTGATTTGTTTTCCTCTTTTGAATTTCTTGTAACTTCTTAGTTGTTTTTCTTTTTAAGCAAAACTTATATGTTTATATCTGGTAATCTGAAAAATTAATTTTCACATAGCATCATGGCATACAGCAACCATTGTTGGATTCCTATTGCTTTGTTTAGTGAAATCTTGTGTCATGTATAATGCTGTTTCCTTCTATCTCTATTTTGTATTCTTTAAAAATAATAAAAAGTAAAAACTTAAAAAAAAAGAAAATTTGGGACACAATTGAGTTACATGATGTTATAGTACTGTGTCTCCTATGTCCTGTGTCTTCACTGACCTTGAAAGTTAAGGCCAAAATGTTGGCTGTCCTTGCATCTCTCCTTTTTCTCTAATTTTTGTTCTTCATTTCAGACACTACTGATTCAGATGTTTCAGCTGTGTTATTCCCGCTTTCTTCTGTGTTAGTGGCCTCTTCACTTATTCTGGGTGGGCCTGGGGTCTGAGGTTGCATTTTGCTCCTCTTTGTCATTTTGTGTAGCATTGTCCTCTGACCTTTGTTGTAGATCTTTGGTGTAGTTGTTACCTCAGCACCTACTGATATTCAGGTGCAGATCTACAAAGTTTGAATTTATCCAGTTGTGCCTGGCTTTAGTCTGGCTGCTGTGCTCAGCTCCTTCCTGCTGCAGCCCTTGGGAGTGAACCTGTTGTGCCCCTCTGGAAAGATGTTCTGCTCCTGGATTAGCTGGGTGGTTCTGTCCCCTACTCTCTCTACAGGAACTGCAGCTGCAGGCCTGGGCTGGGCTGGGTCTCAATTGGACAAAGGGGTGCAGGAGAGAGGGGAAGCTCTCCCACCCACTTGCTGGGCCTGGGCTTGGGTGGGATCTGGGGGTTCTGAGAGCACACAGGAGTTCCCTCTCATTGTCTTGGGGGGGTGCTCCGGAGTGGTGGAGGGGTCCCAAGGGTGTGGCAGAGGGTCTCACTCATGCAGCTTGCCTGGGTTTGGTCCTTTAATAGCTTTTAGTATTCTTTTTTTGTTGAATTTCTGGGATTTTGATTATTATGTGTCTGGGTGTAGATTTATTTGATCATGGTTAATTGATGTTGTTTCCCTCATTTATGTGTACGTCAGATTCTTTCTCCATGCTTGGGAAATTTTCTGCTACTACTTCTGCAAATACTCTTTATGTCATTTGTGCTGAGCCCTGCTGTTTTATTGACACCTATTACTCTTCATTTTTCTTTGCATCATCTTGTAGCTGCTGAATTACCATTTACTGATTTCTTGTTTTTTATTTTTATTTTTTTTTAATGTATGTAGTGCAGGGCCTACAGGATCTCCCTACACAGATTGGATTCATAATGATCTTCCTGTTTTTATCCTCCCAAGCACTGGGATTATAGATGTGCGCCGCCATGCCCAGTCCCAGTCACTGTCTCAGCATGCCCTGGGGGTGGGTCGACACAGCACGCAGGGGATGGAACCCTGGTCCCTGAGTTTGCCTAAGCAGATGCTTTACTCTGCTGAGATATCTGGCTGGCCCTTATTTTTAAGATATTTTTCCTTTTGTGATCACTAGCTGCAATGCTGTCTTCAAGTTCTGAAATTCTATCTTCAGTTTTGTCCAAGTATATTGCCAGCTTTCAATGGAATTCTTAATGTCCTGAATATCTGTTTCATACATTATAATTCTTTTTTATATTCTTTGTTCAATATTTCCATCATTTTTTATTCTCACCTATTTTTATCTCTGCCTTCTTTAGATGTGCTGAGCCATTCTTTCATGATTGCTGTCATTTCATTTTACCTGAGAGATCATTTCTGATATGATTTCTTCTAGAGCCTGATGTGGATGTTTCTTTACTTCAGTTGCTGTCATTTCAGAAATTTCAGATGTGTGACCTCCAAGTTCTTCTAGGTCCCTGTCTCCTGGACTTTTTCTGGGTGGGCTGGCAGTCTGAGCTTGCCTCTGCTCCTTCATTTGGACATTTTTGAAGCCATCAATGTTTACCCAGATTCAGCAGCAATGGGAGTGGGACAGGTTGCGGGTCAGCAAGGCTCTGGCAACAGTGGGGTGGGCTCACCAAGTTCCTGCTATGTGGGGGTCACGCGGCTTCTTCCATGGTGAAGGTGGGGGAAGCTGCAGCTCAGGAAGGCCACTAGGATGATGGGGGTGGGCTGAAGCTCAGAAAACCTACTACGGTGGTGAGGATGGGGTTGGACTCACCAGATCCCCATAGCTGGATGCCTGCCTTCTACAATGGTGGCAGAGGCTGCCATAGATCAGCAGTCCTTCCATGCTGGCTGCGCTCACAGGCCGGGTTCACCCAGTCCCTGTAGCTGTCTGGTGTCTGCCTGCCACTTGTGATGATAGGACAGGTTGCCACAGATCAACCATATTCTTCTTTTTAACATAATGAAATACTACTCATCCATAGAAAAGGATAAACTGGAAACTTTTACAGGTAAATAATGCAACTCAAGAGCATACTCATAAGTGGAATAAATTAGACCCACCTAGGGAGATAAACACATGGTCTCCCTACTGAGGGCAACTGAATGAGTAAATAAGATCCAAAATGCACAATAAATATTGGGAGTAGGGAAGAAATTGTCCAAAAGAAGAGAAAAACTGGCTGGAGAATGGGGAAAAGAAGAAAGGAAAAGAAAAAATACATATACACAAGATAGTTAAGATCCAGCTAATGTCTCTTAGCCCATGGAAAATAAAGGCTTGTTGCAATATTGTTTGGCCAACAGTTCATGCTTGTGTCTTGTATTCTGAACAAGTATTATGAATATAACAATATACCATGTATCAATTATTGCTTTTTTCCTACTAGCCTGTTTTGAAACTATTTTATTTTTATTTTTAATTTTTTCTCTTTAAAATAAAAAAATCAAGGGTCAGCCAAATAGCTCAGTGGATTAAAGCACCTGCAAGCAGGTGCAGGGGCTGGGGGTTCACTCCCCAGGCCAGCTGTGCTGGCCCTCCCGCCAGGGTGCACTGAGATGGCAATTGAGAGTGGGCGTGGTGGCACAGCCTGTAATCCCAGCTCTTCGGAGGCTGTAAACAGGTGGATCACTACAAGTCCAATCTAGTAGTGGAGCCTTGAATACCCTGTAGAACCTTCCTTAAAATATGAAAGAAAAAAAAATGAAAAAATCAGTAAGTTTCTCTCTCCGTATAAGAAGAAGAGGTATGGATGAACTGTGACAAAGTTCAAGAGAATGACAGACATAGAAGTACCTGGTAATGAACTGCACATGCCAGACATTTTCATGTTTTCATAACATTCCAGAGGTCAAAGACAGCAGGTAAAGAATAATGTCACTTCTCATAAAGGCAGCTGGTGTCTCTCCACCCATGTCTCTGACACTCTAAATCTCCTAACTCAGTTGCTTACAGTAAAAGAAATTCCCATCCCCTTTTGAGTCAAAAGGGATAATTGCCATTTAATTTTTTGTACTATGGAAAAATGTTAATGAAATTACCAGGTACAGTGATGCTTTGAAGCACAACACACTTTTCAAAGATTTTATTTACAAACACTGCCATACTCTTGCGCTTACTATGGCAGGTTGATTTCTGGAATTTAGTGTTTTCTTCTTTTGGAGGAAATTGCCATGCAATGTTTTCTCCTTTATGAGGAGGGAAAAGCAAGTACCAGGAAGATGAGAGAAGGTGTGGCTCATAGCGGAAGCCAGGGAGAAGTAGCTGCTTGGTGAGAACAGCCTGTCCCTGCTCTTCAGTGGGGTTGTTCATGTTCACCTCCACCCTTCCCCTCACAATAACATAGGTGGGGGCAAAAGGAGACCACACTGCAAGAAACAAGGGACAAAGAGTCCTCAGAACACACAATGGCACCCAAGTCTTGGTCTCACCGTCAAGACATGTTCACTTGGAATTTGCTGACGTCACCACCAACAGGCAAATGTTTACCCAAGTCACTTCTAGAACTTCAGGTCTGTTGTCCACTGTGCATGTATTTCACATAACTGGGCAAGCCCAGTTACTAGCAGTTCCTTCTCAGACTGGAGAGATGATGGGGTGCAGGCCAGGAAGGATATAAACCTGAGTGCAGAGGTCATGGTTGGCCTTCTTAGCTCAGTATTTCCCTGCATGTGTGCAAAACAAAAGTGTGTGAAAGAATG
>PVKA01004892.1:24750-95037 GCA_004027165.1 Ctenomys sociabilis
AAAAAAAAAAAAAAAAAAAAAAAAAAAAAAAAAAAAAAAAAAAAAAAAAAAAAAAAAAAAAAAAAAAAAAAAAAAAAAAAAAAAAAAGAATGAGGGAATTAAGAATAACCTCTGTTAGAAGCTGTCCATGCAGGCTGAAGGGGAACAAATTTTACTTCAGGGGAGACTGTTGTAGGAGGCAGAGGTGTGGGAAGGTGCAAGACTCTTACTGCAGGATCAGGGGCTGATTCCTTTGAACCCAGAGGGCGCAGGATGAGCAGGTGGAAGGGCCCTGGAGAAGGAGAAAGTGGATCCCAGTTCTGCCTCTGCCCATGAGCACAGGCTGGCTTGGACAAGCCCCTTCCTTTTTCACAGGGTGGTGTCCACTCAGGATTGCTGTGACATTTCTATTGGAGTCTGTGGGCATGGGCTGAAACTTGAACAAATATGCCAGCTTTACTTGCTCTTAGTTAACGTTGAATGTTAATATGAGAGTACACAGAGTGGAGCAAAGTGTTATTAGTGTCCCACTGGCTTTGATGTGAATGACACCCCTGAGGTGAAGGCTATGATGCTAATGGTTGCCTAGGTTACTATTCAGAGACTTGAAGGCTGCTTTGATTGAGATCACTGATGCTTCACTTAGGCTGTGCAGTCATCTGACTGGTGATCTCCCCCCCTCAGATCTAGTTAACACTACCCTTTTCTGAATATGCCTCCTAGAAAGAGCTGTGAAGAATGATTCTGTGCACTGACCACTGAAGTCCGCTCCTTCAGCCACCCCGCTTCTCTGTCCCACAGATGCTGTATCCCTGAGCCCTACCTTAGAGGATGTGGATTGAGACTTGGGTGTCCTGTCGCCTTATGCTTATGCGTAAACCTAATGAACTCACTAATGAAGAAACTCTCCGTTGCAAATGCTGCTCCACTGCAGCAGGCAATAAGGCCTGCTTTAGTAGCAGTGCCCAGCTCACAGTGACTGCTACACTCAAGATTTCCTCTTTGGGGTATTGAGGATTGAACCCAGGGCCTTGGGACTGCACACATCCCCAGTCCCTCTATTTTTCATTTTGAGATAGGGTCTCCCTAAATTGTTGAATTGCCCAGCTAAGAAGGGACCAGGACCAGATGTAGAACCCAAAGCCACACCTCTGCAACCCATCCAGAGACCCAGAAGTGTGCTCCATGCCAGGCCAACCAAGCTTATGCTTCATTCTAACCCACACCCCATCTCATTCCTTGTGTTGCTGAGGACCTCAGAGCTAGGCTACACAGTGTCTCTTCTGGCTCCAAAACCTCATAAATTTTAAAACAATTTTCAGGCAGGTAGCTCTGCCCACTCCCCAAAAGATCCATATTTTCTTTTTGTTGGGCACCAGGGGATATGAAATAATAGTTTACTCTGTTAGTGACCAGACTATGTGCTTGTAGTGCCATGGTCCGAGGTGGTGTGACTTTCTCAGGGACAGGAGAGTTTGCAACTAGCTGCATTCTTTCTGGTGGCACAGGGAAAATTCATATTCAGTCTCCTGACACAAGATAATATCTGCCAAAAACCATATGCAAAATGCAGGCATTCAGGAGTGGAGAAGGACCTTAACTTTACTATGCAAAACTTGACCCCATTTTATTATAACAGTTCTAATAATGGTTGCTGTTCCAAGGAAAGTACACTAACCCCTGTGATTCCTACTGATTAATAAATGTAGGGGAACTAGAGATCAGAGAGCCAGTCCACTAGAAGTGACCACCTCCTTACCCCCTTGAGTCTTGAATATCTTCTTTTATCTGCCTTTATTCCAATAGGTATCTGGGGGTCTGATCAGCTCCTGGCACCTTTTTTTATCCATAGTATTTTGATCTGAGTTTCTTTGATGAGGATGTTGAGTGTAGTGAGCCCATGTGGAATTACTTAGTAAATCCTTTGAACTTATTGTTCAACTAATTCCTGACCATCCTGCTTCCCAACATCCTTCATAAATTTAGATATGAAACATTTAGGAAAAAGTCCACCTTTTCTCTAAAAGCATGTCATAAACCAGGTAAGTTTTAAAATTTTTGATAACCAATTGGTAAAAATACTTCAGAGAGAATATTTATTCACTACATACTTTTTGAAATTAGTAATTTGTTTCATAATTTCTAGACCTATGCTGGCACAGGGAGTAACTATTTACCATTTAGAAGAATGCCTGAATTCTAGAGGAGTAGTTGATGGACTTTGACCGTAGACCCACGTTGTAACAATAGTGCATAGTATGTCTGGTGTTGCTGTGTATAATTTTCTTGTTTTTCTGATGGGACATGTGTTAGTCAGGGTTTCATTAGAGGTACAGATATAACACAGGATGCACAAATGTATAAGAAATTCCAAAACTGGCTTATGATGGACAGCCACAGAGTCAAATGGGGAAGCCAGCAGAGGGTGTTTGCACTCGGGAGACAGAAGGGTGCTGTTAAGGTCTGGAGCCCACAGCAGCGTTCCATGCAAGTCCATAAGAGGATGCCAATGGGTCTATGCTGGAAGGCTTATGAGTCCACACCAGAAGACTGAGGCCAGTTGTCTGTGCTAGAGCCAGGAGATGATGCCCAAGCTGATGACGAAGACTGGAGCTCCTCCAGAGAAGAATGGGACCCTCTGTCCTTCCTCTTACTCCTTTCAGTGACGAGTCACTCCAGAATGTGGCCTCCACACCCTAAGGCATGGAATTGCTGAGCCAAAGCTCTTATTTTCTCAAGCTGACATAATCAACCAACCACTATAATCCACTATTTGTCAAGTTGGCAACTACACATATTTCTTTAAAACCATCTCCATATACAAATTTATTAATGTAATTACACCTAACTTGCTATCGCTATCTTGCATACAAATGGAAACACTAATTTCTGTATCAAAATAGGGTATGCTTATGCTTAATCATTTGATTTTTTTTTTTTTTTTTCAGAACCGGGGATTGAACTCAGGCCCTTGCACTTGCCAGGGAAGTGCTTATTCCACTAAGCCATCTCCCCAGCGCTTAATCATTTGATAACTTCAACATTAATACAGTTTTAATAATCCTTAAGAATTGGTATTAAATTCACCAATATTATATTATAACAGAACCATATAGTAGTGAAATAGTACAATTATAATCCTCCTTTCTGTAGCTGATATTTAGAACTATCTCTTCTACTACCCATTCTGTATTTCATTGGCCTCCAGCAAGTACCTCAGGAAGCCATGGTTCTTTGCTTGGTGGAGTGACACATACCTTCATTCCTAAAGGCTCTGGACCATTTGTCATTGTTCCTGTCTTAGGTTGTTGTAATTTCCAATTGACTGTAGTAACAGGGAATGACAATACTAAGAGATGCCATAAGGGATCTCCTGCACTCTCTGTATATTCTTTTCTTCCATTGTGGAGTAGTAATCCAATTTCCCCTTGATAGTCTAGGTCAATCAATCCTGGCAACACTTTTTAGCTTGTTTCCTCAGAGGCATGGAGAGACCAAAGTGACCAGGTGGAAATCTTGGTTTCCAGTTCAGTGGTGTCATTGTTGTACTTCCTGGTACAAACCTTCCCCTCTTTGGAACTAAGACTTCTAGTCCAGCAGAACATAAGGTTGTAGGGACAGGAAGCAAACATTTTGCTAGTGCATCACTAGGGCCAATGATGAGTGGTACCATTTCTACTCCCACCCCTTGAGTCCTGGACCCATGAACTGTGGTAAGGGGAGACAAAGTAACAATACAAAGGACACTGATTTAAAGCATATAGAGCCATTTAAAGTACTTTACTCCAGCCCTGCAGACTACTGCCAGCTAGCTGGTGCTATAAATGTGTCCCCAAAGTCTATTCCACCTTTCTATCAATCCAGCTGCTTCTGGATGGAAAGGAGCATAACAAGACCAATGAATTTCATGAGCATGAGCCTACTTCTGCACTTCCTTGGCTGTAAAGTGTGTTCCTTGATCAGAGGCAATGCTGTGTGGAATTCCATGGTGGTGGGTAAGGCATTCTGTAAGTCCATGGATGGTGGTTTTAGCAGAAGCATTACATGCAGTGAAGACAAATCCATACCCAGAATACATGTCTACACCAGTAAGGACAAAGTGTAGTCCCTTCCATGATGAAAGTCATCCCGTATAACCAATCTGCTATCAGGTTTCAGGTTGATTACCCGGAGAATAATCCCATGTCAGAGACTCTGTGTTGGTCTCTATTGCTGGCATACTGTATATTCAGCAGGGGCTATAACCATATTGGCCTTGGTGAGCAGGAGTCCATGTAGCTGAGCCTATGCATAACCTCTGTTCATGGGCCCACTGGGCAATGACAGGGGTGGCTGAAGAAGGAGATTGGCCTCTATCCACAGAATGGGTCATCTTATCTACTTGATTATTAAAGTCCTCTTCTTCTGATGTCACCTTTTGGTAAGTGTTTCTATGGGAAACAAATATTTTTACATCCTTTGCCTATATGGAGATCCACCTACCTTTTCTTCAAATATCTTTGTCACCAATTTTCCAGTCATGCTCCTTCCAAGTTTCTGATCATTGGCCAGACCATTGGCTATGGCCATGAGTCAGTATATAGTGGCACATCTGGCCACTCTTTCTCCAGGTGAAATGCCATGCCAGGTGCACTGACCGAGGTCCTGCCCACTGTGGTGATTTCCCTTCACCACTGTCCTTTACTGATGTCCAGAAAGGGGCTGTAACACTGCAGCTACCCACTATGGGTGGTGCCTGCATAGCGTGCGGAGCCATCTGTAAACCAGGCCCTAGTCTTCTCTTCCTCCAACAGCTGATTATAGGGCACACCCCACAATGCCACAGGTGCATGCTAGGAAACAGGCATAGGAGTCATAGGTATCTGAGCAACTTCCTCATGTAATTTACTTGTACACTCTGGACCTGCCCTGGCTCAATATGAATATACTACTTCCATTTAATAATAGACTGCTGCTGAGCATGTCCAACCTTATGAATTGGTGGATCAGATAATACTCAGGCCATGACTGGCAACTCAGGTGCCATAATGACCTGATGTTCCATAGTCAAGCATTCAGTTTCCACTAAGGCCCAGTAGCAGGCCAAGAGCTGTTTCTCAAAAGTTGAGTAGTTGTCTGCAGATGATGGCAGAGCCTTGCTCCACAATCCTAAAGGCCTCTGCTGCAGTGCACCTATGGGGGCCTTCCAGAGACTCCAAACAGCATCCCTATGCACCACTGATACTTCAAGTACCAACGAGGTCTGCTGGATCATGTGGTTCCAGGAGCAGAGCAGCCTGAACAGCAGCCTGAACAGCAGCCTAGACTTGTTGCAGAGCTTTTCCCTACTCTAGGGCCCACTCAAAATTATCAGCTTTTCAAGTCATTCAGTAAATGGGTCAGAGTAAGACACCTAAGTGAGGAATATGTTGTCTCCAAAACCTGAGTAGGCCTACTAGGCACTGTGCCTCTTTTTTATTCATAGGGGGAGCCTGATGCAACAATGTATCTTTTATCTTAGAGGGAACATCTATACAGAGCTGTCCTCTGGCTCTTAAATGCTGTGCTAACAAATACAAGGTGTTTGCTATCTCCTGCTCACTAGGCCAAACCAGCATAATGTCATGGACCAACGTGGCATCTTTTTTTTTTTTTTTTTTTTTTTTTTTTTTGTCTTTTTGAGACAGGGTCTCACTATGCAGTTCAGGCTGGCCTTAAGTTCACTTTGTAGCTCAGGTTGGTCTTGAACTCACAACAATCCTCCTGCCTCAGCCTCCCGAGTGCTGGGATTATAGGCATGTGCCACCATGCCTGGCTCCAACGTGGCATCTTGAGGAAGAGAAAGATGAACAAGATCCCTATGAACTAAGTTGTGACACAAGCAGGAGAGAATATACCTGGTGGTAGCAACCACTGAAGAGCAGTAGCCATGGCCCTGTGCTATCTCGTAGAAATGGACCTCAGTAAGGGCCACAGGGTGACTAAGAATGTGAGCAAACTGAGGCACAGTCCCTGTGTGGATGCCTCGCTAAACACACCAAGTTCATGTGGGACATGATCCAGAAAGTGTGCAGCTTTGTCCCCTATGAGCGGTATGCCATGGAGCTGCTCAAGGTCTCCAGCACAAACACACCCTCAAGTTCATCAAGAAAAGGGTGGGGGTGCACATCTGCACTAAAAGGCAGCATGAAGAGCTGAGCAACATGCTGGCTGCCATGAGGAAGGCAGCTGTCAAGAAGCCAAGAAGGACTGAGCTCCTCTGGAATAAAGCTTCGCAGAAAAAAAAAAATGTATATGTATATATACACATTTATATGTATATAGTGGTAAAAAGACTGACCACACACACACACACACACACACACACACACACACACACACACACACACACGTGTATAATAATGGCAAGACAGTGAAGGATTGCTGACCTTGCCAGCTGAAAGCAAGTTGTTTTTGATGGTCCTCATGGATAGGTATGGAGAAGAATGCGTTTTCCAAATCAATAGCTACATACCAACTATGAGGAGATCTGTTAATCTGCTCAAGCAAGGAAACAACATCTGGCACAGCAGCTGCACCTAGAGTCACCACTTCATTCAATTTATGGTAATCTACCATCATTTTCCAAGATGCATCTGTCTTCTGCACTGGCCAAAGGGAGAAGTAAATGGATGTGCGATGGGGACCACCACCCCTGCATCCTTTAAGTCCTTGATGGTGGCACTAATCTCTGCAATCCCTCCAAGAATTTGGTTTTGGTTCACTATTTTGCTGGGGAAGGATAGCTCTAATAGCTTCCATTTGGCCTTTCCAACCATAATAGCCCTCACTGACAGGTTAGGAAACCACTGTGAGGATTCTGCCAAATCCTAAGTATATATATCACAATTATACATTCTGGAACAGGGGAAATGACTTCAGGATGGATTTGAGGGCCTATTAGACCCACTGAGTCAGACCTTTGCTAAACTCCATTGATCACCTGTCCTCCATAGGCCCCTACTCTTACTGGAGGATCACTATGGTATTTTGGCTCCCCTTGAGTCAGTGTCAGCTCAAAACCAGTGTCTAGTAGTCCCCAAAATATCTGATCATTCCCCTTTTCCAATTGGACTGTCAGGCAAAAGGCCTTAGGTCCCTCTGGGGAAGCATGGGAGAAAGACTGACTACCCAAATTTTGGGGGCATTAGGATCCTTCCCCAACGAGACCTGGCCTCCCCATCATTCAGTGGGTTCTGGATGTGTAAACTGGCTCAAATCCGGGAAATGGTTGAGGGGCCATGATTGCCTATTACTATGACTTGAAGTAGGTCTCTATTCTTTTGCTTTTTTTTTTTTTTTTGCAGAACCAGATTGAACTCAGGCCTTAGCACTTGCCAGGGAAGTGCTTATTCCACTAAGCCATCTCCCCAGCCCCAACTTTTCTTTCTTTCTTTCTTTCTTTCTTTCTTTCTTTCTTTCTTTCTTTCTTTCTTTCTTTCTTTCTTTCTTTCTTTCTTTCTTTCTTTCTTTCTTTCTTTCTTTATTATATAAATCTAGTAAAAAAGTTTGTAGGCTTCCCATCTATTTCACTTTTGGAAACATTGTGGCTCATCAGCCAGCACCACAGGTCTGTGCATGGCAGATTATTCTGCCCAGTGGTCTGCTGTCCATTAAGGTAAGAACAGGGACCCTGCCTTTGATGATTAAGTGCTGCCACTTGACCTCTAGCACGCTGAGATCCACTCAAGCCCATTGCTCTTGAATTTCCTAGTTGAGTAACTGTAGTCCTCACCATAAGGTCTGGCATGCAGAGAAGAGCACTGACGGCTCTTCAGGGATGCTGGTGCTCCTCTCACAAATCTGTCTCTCAAGGGGTTAGTGAAGGGATCATCTTAATGTGGAAGATTAGGTTTAACACCACAGAACAACTCCAGAATTCCCACTTCCCTAAGCCTCCGAATCACCTCCTTAGTAAACCATGGAATATCAGGCATCTCTAACTCATTTACAGTGGGCCATCTTTTGAGCCATATTTTCATCAATCAGCCAGATAAACTATTAACACTTCATGA
Organism: Ctenomys sociabilis; assembly: GCA_004027165.1. Classification (NCBI taxonomy): domain Eukaryota; kingdom Metazoa; phylum Chordata; class Mammalia; order Rodentia; family Ctenomyidae; genus Ctenomys; species Ctenomys sociabilis. The sequence goes on from PVKA01004892.1 coordinate 32,763, forward strand.
GCTTTAGCGTTTAATTCAGAATCCCTACTTAATGGGCCCATAACAAATTCAGCCTGATCCAGGTGTATGTTTTTGCCACTAGTATCTCACTCATAGAATCCATTCCCAATCTTGTTCCTTAAGCCTCTGCTTATAAGAGAAAACTCAGTAGCTCTTTGGGAGAACAACGGGTCTCCTAATGGATCACATTATGTACCTCACCCTTAGGTGCCTCATGAGATTTTTTAATTTTTAGAACAAATCTTTTTATTCAGTGAATTAAGAGAATGTAGCTATATATCTATCATAACTATTTTGAATATACAGATACAAAATGGTCATTTATTTGTATCTCGTTTATTTTGTCAAAGATGGGTATTCCATTGTCATTTAAATATTGTAGGTGCATGAATTCAGCAAAATATTCCAAAATAGTCCACTAGTCTATAATAGTAGTGGGTTTTCCATAGGACTGGCAATGTCATAAGTTGTTGACTTATCAGATTTAAGCCTGGTTATGGGCCTAGAGGCAAAAATGGATTGTGAGTGTGGGTCTCAGCTATATCCTATTTGGTCAACAAAGGATTAGTTTTTCCAGGTGGGGATGATGCCTCTGCCACAGTGGGTGGGGAACTCTCTCCTCTGGCAAAACAATCTCATTAACATCCAGGAACTTAACATCTTTAGCCTCCTCAGGATCCTTCCACACATCTCCATCCCAATTCAGGGGAGCCTTTTCTTTTTCTATCAGTGCCCTCATCTTTGCTTCAGATGTCCTTCAAGGCTGAGCATTAAATTTACAATGCAGTTCAGGCAATTGAATTATGAGGGCCTGCATTTGGGTTTCTGCAATCTCAGCCAAAAGAGAGGATATTATCTTTTAAGACACACTGAGAAACTTTTAAATTTTTTAATGAATCGTTGAGCTTTTATTTTCACTCAAAAGTTTATTCAGTGAGGCTAAGACCAACCAGCCAGGTTTATTATATTTCTTACTCCACTAAAGAAATTCGAAATTTCTATATACAGCATCGCTAATGTCCTGCCATCTCACAAGTGGTGAATTAGAATGATCAAATGGATCTAAATGGTATTAGTTTAAACAGCTTATTCCAAGGATTATCAATATATTCTTTAAGATCAGCAGAGACCATGGAGTCTTTAGGTCTCATCAAATCATAGTGCTAAAACCAAAAACTCCTAAAGCTATTAAAAAATGCCATCATTATGTTCTGTTCCTCTAGAGCTGCTCTCAGGACCAAAATCTGTATCAGTCAGGGTTTTGCTAGAGATACAGATATAACACAAGATGTACAAATGTATAAGAAATTACAAGAGTAGCTTACTGTGGTCAGCCACAAGAGTTGGATGAGGAAGTGTGCAGAGGGTGTCTGCACTCTGGAGACTGAAAGATTCAGTTCAAGGTCTGGAGCTCACTGCAGTGTTCCATGCACATCCACATCAGGATGCTGATGGCTCTACGATGGAAGGCTGATGAGTCTACACCAGAAGGCTGAAGGATCCAAAGCAGAAGCCAAGAGTCTGCGCTAGAGCTGGGAGACGATGTCCAAGCTGATGGTGAAGACGAGCTCCTCAGAAGGAATGGAACCAAACTGGTCAAGCATTGGCCGTGACTCATCCGCATGGATGACACAGACAAAGGATCTACAGAGTAAGGTACAGGATTACAAGATAAACCCTGAGGGGACTTCAGTGACCTCATCAAAAACAAAAGCTACATCTTTTGGTATATAGGTCTTGATCTGTCTTGGTCTTAACCATCCAGCAGAAAAATGAGGTATATAACGTGGGGCCATAATAATAAGTTGAGCTGTAAATGGCTATGGTCAACAACTTCTTCAGGTAACTCACTTATTGTTGTGGAATGCTGCACTGTGTTGGATTGTGTCGCCGAGTTCAGGCACCTAAATTGGTTTAATGACAATGGAGTGTCCATCTTTGACAGGTATAGACAAAAAAAAGAGGGGGATACAAAGGAAGAATCATGATGTGTGTGTATAAACAGTACAGTTAGGATAAATATGCCGTGTTTCTGCATAGTTCTATGAGAAGCAAGATTTGCACTAATAGTGGTTGGACAAGATATTATGTTGGCTTCTAGTACTATGGGCAGACACTGGGGAGATAACAGGGTAGAAAGTGTTAATTGTCGAGTCTGTGATATAAATCAGCTGTAGAGAAATAAGATAGGTATATAGCTGCATTCTCTTCATTCACTGATTAGAGACATCTGCTATAATAATGCCTGTAAGTGTAATATCATGTATGCACCTTATATGACACCAAAACATTGCAAAAACATTTTGTAATGTATTGATTTGTCAAATCTGTCCTGTTAATTTGTCTTGAAACTCTCATTGCTATTTGTTCTTCAATAATGACAATAATAATAATAATAAATCAAAAAAAAAAAAAGGGAGGAAACCCTCCATCCTTTGTCATTCTCCTTTGAGGGCTGAGTCACTCTGGAGTGGGGCCTCCACACCTCATAGGGTATGGAACTGCTCAGCCAATTTAGTTAGGCTCTTAGCTTTTCAAGTTGACATTATCAACCAACCACTACAGGACTCTAACTGACTTGGCCAGAAAGCTCTCCCTAGTGCAGTACTGGGAGAAAACATTCATGATAGCTGAGAAGGACATTACTTAGTCCTTGAAATCAGAATACCATCTTTGTCCCAGGCAGGAGCTGCCATCTTCCCACCTCCACCATCATCAGGACCTTGTGGTGTTCACTTAGGCAACGCTTATGATAGTTGTACGTTCCTAGCAGCAGATGCCAGGCTGGGCATGGAGGTCTGTCAGCGCACTCACGCACGCACGCATGCACGCATGCACGCACGCACACACACTGTCTCTGGAGGACCACGGCCACTGAGAATTAGGAATCTGAGGGGAAAGAGTATTGTTGCTGTCATAGCTGACTTCCATTTAGTTTTAAGAAAAATCAACTTTATTTATGTATAATAAAATGCATTCATTTTTCATGTGCAATTGAATATTTTAACAAACATATACATCCATGTAGGTGCTGGTGCAAGAAAGTGGCAGAATAGTCCTATCATTGTCTGCCTTGCTTTCAGGTACCTTTGAATTCTAGTTCCCAGCCTCTGCTTTAGGAAACCACTGCTTTTTGTCACTGCAGGTTAGTTTCCCAATTTAGGAGTGTCAAGTGAATAAACAGTGTACATTTTTTATCTGAAATTTATCTACTTTGGTGTGTGTATCAGCACTACCTTTTGTTTCTGAGTAGTATTCCATTGTATGAGCAGGCCACAACATTTTATTCCATCTACCTTTTCTTTTTGGGGTATGGGGAATTGAACTCAGGACCTTGCACATGCTAGGCAAATGCTTATTCTACTGAGCTGTCTCCCTGGTCCCTTCTATCTGCCTATTAATGGACATTTGGGTTGATTTTTGTTATATGGCTATTGTGAATGAAATTTCTTTTTAGAAAAGTCCTTTTTTGGTAGATAGGTATGCGTTTTCAGTTCTGTTAGACAAATACCCAGGAGTGGACCTGCTGGGCCATATGGTAAATGTAGGTTTGCATTTTTGACAGACTGGTAGATTAAAACTGCCAAGTGGTGATGAAGCGACTTTCTATTTTCTATTCTGCTAGCAATTTATGAGTGTGTTATTTGATCTGCATCCCCACCGACACATGGTACCGTCAGTCTTTGTGAGTTTAGTCCTTTTAGAGCATGCATACTGATAGCTCATTTTAATTTTGATTTCCCTAATGATTAATAATGTTGAGCATGTTTTCCTGTGCTTACTGGGCATGTATGTGTGTGTGTAATATCTGTTCAAATATTTGGCCATTTTCTATTGTTTATATTATTTGTTGTCTGTTACTAATTGCTTCACTTCTTTTAAAAACAGCTTCATCCCTTGTCAGATGCATGAAGTGCACATATTTTCTTTCAATTTTGCACTTACATTTTTCTGTTTAATGGCAGCAGCTTTAAATTTTAGTTAGGTAACAATTTTCCTTTTCATGACTGACACTTTCTTGTATCTTAGTTGAGAAAACATTGCCTCATCCAACGAATCAAAGATACTTTCTTCTCTTTCATTTTTTTCTAGAGCTTTCCAATTTTAAACTTCATAAAGGGCTCTAATTTATTTTGATATTTAAAAAGTTAAAAATTTCATTAGTACGTGCTTGTAATTCATGCACTTCATAGTCATGTTGAGGAGAAGTCACAGGTACATTTGAAAGCTTGTTTTTTTTAAAAAATTCCCTTCATCTTTATTCTCCTTCCAGCCTCTTATATTAATTTTTAGTGTATGGTGTGACAGAGCAAATATGCTGTCTTCCATATTTATATATTGATGTTATTGCAGCACCAATGCTGAAAAAAATGATTATTTCTTCATCTCACTTTTGAAAAATTGTCAGAAAACAATTGACCATTAAATATGTAGCTCTATTTCTGAACTTTCTGTTTCATGAATTAATATGTTTGTATGTTTCAACATATAAACATCATTTAAATATTTCGATACTATAAACTTCAATTTCCATACCTTTGGAGTAAGTTTTGAAATCCAGTAGTGTCTTTTCCTTAAAAGTTTGTTTAGCTTGTTTTGTCCTTTTGGAAATTTTGGAATTTGCTTTTTTAAAAATTAAAATTAAAATTTAAAGTTTTGTATTTTAGGACAGGATCTACAGGGTCTACAGGGTGTCACTATGTAGTGATCTGCCTGTGTTCAGCCTCGAAAGAGCTCGGATTACAAGCACCTGCCACCATGCCCAGTCTTAATCTCTGTCTCAGTGTACCCTGGGGGTGGGGCCAGCATGGCACACTGCAGGTCCTACCCCAGCCATGGCATCTGCCTAAGCAGGTGCTTTTTTTTTTTAAGAGAAAAATTACGGTTTATTGAAAGCAAGAATTAATGTTTAATTATTTGACCAATCTTACATACCTGTATCTGTTAATCTGAGCAACAGATTTGATGATAAAAATATGTAATATAACAAGCATTGTTAATGTTTTATTCTTGTTTTGAAATTTTGTACCACATGTATTGTTCTATGTTACTCTGTTTCTGTCTTTGTTTTTGCTCTTAAAATAAACTCTTGTTTGATCATTTTGACACCTAGATTGTCTGTTGTGTTTCTATTGTCTTTTTTTTTTTTCCTCTCTTGGGTCTGTCTCTTGGTATACAAGAATGATTTTGGTTAGATGCTGGGCAAATTGTTGAAAAATTATAGGTGTTTGGATGATGTTATCATTTCCAAAATAACTTCAATTTTTGTCAGGAGTTAAAGTAGGAACATAGAGCTTTAATTCATTTGCTGAGATGATTTTTGAATGTGATTTGGTCTTTGCAAGACCTACTTAGGTTCAAGCTTTAGAGCTCCTAATTAGATATGGGGATATTTACCAGAGTCATTCTACCTGGATGGCTGGGAGCAGGTGCTTTAATCTGCTGAGCTATTTGCTCCCCCACCTTTAAAAAAAAATACAATGACTGGGTTGGATTTTCACTAGCATTACATTAAGATCATAGATTGCATATGGATGTTTCATTTATTTAGTGCTTCTTTAATTTCATTTTATTCCTCTCAGCAGTGTTTGATGGTTTTCATTTTATAGGTCATACACATACTTTGATACATTTGTCCCTTGAGTATTTTGGTGTAATTTCAGGTAATATTATTTTTATTTTATTTTTTACTGTACTGGGAACTGAATTTAGGACCTTTGCACCAACCAAACTAGATCTTTAGCATTTAAAAAAAATAATTCTGGGGCTGGCCAGATAGCTCAGTGGATTAAAACACCTGCCTAGGTGGACTCAGGGACCAGAGTTCGGTTCCTGGGCCTGATGTTTCAGCCCTGCCCCTGGGGCATGCTCAGAGGGTGAATGAGACTGGTAGTGGTGGTGCACATCTGTAATCCCAGGGCTTGGGAGGCTGTAAACAGGAGGATCACTATGAGTCCAATATGTATAGTGAGACCCTGTTACATTAAAAACAAAGACAAAAATTTTAATTCTGAAGCTGTCTTACTTCACTTACTGAATTGCCAGGCTGAGCCTAACCTTGAGATCTATCTGTAATGCTGGGATTACAAGTGTATGCTGTCACACCCAACTTACTGTATTATTTCATTTGTTACTTATCTATAAATGTAAAGCTAAATAACATATATATATATATGTTAATGTATCAGTTAGTTAGGTTCTTAGTAAAAAATTCAGAACATTAATTTATAAGGATACATTCCATTTGTCATAGCAAAAACAGATTGCAGGTATCCCTGGAGTTGAGAAACAGCTTTGATTTTTGCTAAAATCCGTGAGTCTACTGCTTTCTGATTCACCTTGTGCTGCTCTGAAGTCTGGTATCTCTCTTTCTCGGTGTCAAAGATCTCACCCTCCTGGTGTCTGGGATTCCACAGCTTCTTCCTCTTGAAGTAAGCATCAGTGAGGTGTTTGGGGATTTTCACTTTGCTGATATAAATTTTTGTAGAGGCAGCATTGACAAATTTCTGGTGTGTTCTTCGTAGAGGAACACGATTAAGGCTAAGAGGCCCAGTCACAAGTAGCAGTCCACTGGCCAACCGCTTCAGGAAGACCACTCTCTTGCCTCTGTGATGCCCAGTGAGGATGATCAAGATGGTGCCAGGAGTGATGCTAACTTGAAGTTTCCTCCTGTGATGACTGAAGGGTTTCTTGCTGTGGCTCAAGAGCTTTTGGGGCACATCTTCAGTAGGGTAGTATCTTGGCATCTTTTGAAACTTAACCACCCAGGTTCCTCCATTCTTGTCCCCACTGACCGATTTTGTGATCATAGCAAGAGCTATTCTCCTTTTTCTTCTCAACATTTTGTGTGTCAGCTGTGTACTTTCCATTGCGCAAAGCCTGTCTGGAATACATAGCAGATCAGGGGTGTCTACCAATTGCTCTAACCAGGATAGGATTTTGGCTACAGTGGCTGCCCCATCTTGGACTTTCTTGCATTCTTCGCCTTACCCTTCTTACAAGTCTACTGGTAAAAACCTTCTTGGCTTTGAGTTTCTTCTCTTTAGTGTCTGGCTTCTCAGTTTTTCACTTGCCATCTTACAAGATGGGAAAAGAGAATAATGTATATTAGCCTTATACCCTAAAATTTTGTTAAAATTCACCTGTCAATAGTTATAATTCATTAGAGTATTTCTTAAGATTTTCTATATGTTATTTGTGGACAAAGAGTTTTATTTCTTTTCTTTCCCCTATCTGTATTTTTTTTTTTTTTTTGTTTCTTTTGCTTGGCATATTTCATTAGGCAGGACCTCTAGTAGAATGTTGAAGGGTAATATAACCTGACATCCTCATCTTGTCCCTGGTCTTAGGGATAAAGCATTCAAACTTTTGTCCTTAGTGGGATGTTAGCAGTAGTATTTTCATAGATGCCATTTAATCAGGTTGAGGAAATGCTCCTCTATTCTTATTTGGTTGAGAGTTGCTATTGTGAGTGAATGCTGAATTTGGTCACAGACTTTTTATGTGTCTATGTAAATGATCATATTACTTTTCTCTTTTGTTTTGTTAATAATAAAACAACAAGACCTGGGTCTCTGTGGCTGATCGTGTAGCCTACTCCTGCACAGGGAGTACTGCTTTCATTTCAATTTTATTAAAGAGTTCGAGGATGAGTGGCATTAGAATGTCTCTAAATATTTTTTGTGGAATTCAGCCGTGAATCTGTCAGGATCTGCATTTTTTTTTTTATTAGTAGCCTTTTAATACCTTCTTTAATTTTGTGCAGTGCAACTGAATTATTTAGAATTTTTGTATCTTCTTGATTCATCTTTGGAAAGTCATGTGTATCAATGAATATGCCATCTCTGTGTTTTTCAAGTCATTAGCGTCCAAATTTCAAAGTAAATATTGGATTTCTGTAGGACAGCTCATGATTTTACCTTTTAATTCTTTATTGCATGCATTTTTCTTTCCTTGTTTTGGATCAGATTGGCTAAATGTTTGGCTATTTTATTTAATCTTTCAAAGAACCACCACCTCCTTGATTCATTTATTCTTTTTTGTCTTACATTAATTTCTTCTCTACTCTTTAAGTTTCCCCCTCATACATGCTTTTGATTTAACTTGCTCTCTCTTTTTTTTTTAATGTAGAAACTTGAAGTTCTAAGTTAGATGATTTATTTGAGATTTCTCTGTTTTCTGACATGGGAATTCTTATATATTTGTGTATTTTTTAATTTTAATGTTTTATCTTTGAATTATTAAAAGGAGAATAAAAATTATAAAAATTAGAAATGATACATAATTTTGTTTAAAAAATGCTAGGAATTCAACAGTGGTGGTTATACTGCAGACTGTTGTCTTTAAATTAGTTGTTCAGATTACCAGATATAAACATACAAACTTGGTCAAGAAAATGGTCAAAAATAATTAAAAAGAAGAAAAAAATTTAAGCATGGATTGTTCCATTTAACAGACCAATAGACACCAGCAGTGCAGTTATCCAAGCTGTATCTGTATATTTTGTATCATATCTGTTTGCCTAGTAAACACTGACCCAATGTTCTAGTGAAATGTACCAGGTCAAGCCATACACAGGAAGAGAGGAAGGGAAAGCTACAGCTATTTTAGTATGACTACAAATAAAACTGTCTTTACTGACATTTGACGGTTGTGGTACAATTAAACCAGATTGAAACACGTCCCCATGTTAGCTTGAATAAAATGTAACATTGATGCATTTGCTGATCCAAAGTTTCCAGCTGGTTCCTTGCTAGAAACGATGACTTCTATGTATGCACATATTTTCTTTTGACCACTGAAGCAAGTAAATCAAGAGACCCAAACTGTTAGCTCTGGTTCTAATGCTGTGTAGAATTGTTATGTTTAAAAAGAAACAGCACAATTAACAACTTAAAGATAATGTCACTTTTGTAGATATAAAACTTAATTTTATTCATGTCTACAATACAAAGGTATTTATTATTTGTTATGGGAATTTGAAAGTTAGTCAAGATGAATTTCTTTCCTTTGAAGTCCAGAATCTTATTAAAAGTAATGAAATTATCTTTCAAATCTGTTAATTAGTCAAATTTTGATCACGTGATTGTCCAAGTAAGAAAATACTCTGCATTAAATGACAATGATTAATGGTAGCTGAGAAAAGGAAAAAGACACAGAGAGCATGAAACATAATTTATCCTTTTAGAAGGGGAGCAGACTCATTGTAACTTTTTTCTCAATAAAATTAATTTAAAAAAAAGAAGGGGAGCAGAAAGAAATGGTTGCGGTCTACCGTAAGTAAATTTCAAGAAATAGCTCATGGAATCTTTAAAAATTAAACATTTTATTAAAGTATTGCATGTATAAATATACACCCAGAAGTGCAGGTTAGTGTCAGATCAATACATACTTGTACTCTCAGACATATGGGTAGCAAAATCCCAGGTTAGAGGAGCCATGGATATAGCTCAGGGGTCTAAATGCCTGCTTAGCCAAGCTCTGGGACCAGGTTCGATCCCCACATGCCAAGCTGGCCCTGCACCAGGCACGCTGAGCTGGCCACCAACACTGGGTGTGGTGGCACACGCCTGAAATTGGAGCCCTGGGGAGGCTGAGAACACTGCAAGTCAGAGCTGCATAGAAAATCACCCAAAGTAGGGGGCTGGGGAGATGGCTCAGTGGAATAAGTGCTTCCCTGGCAAGCGCAGCGGCCTGAGTTCAATCCCCGGTTCCACAAAAAAAAAAACAAACAAACAAAGAAAATCACCCAAAGCAACCCAGGTTACAAATAGCATTGTCAACCTGTGAGAGGGCCTCTTGTATCTTGCTCAGCTATCATCTCTTGAGGAAAAGAAACCCACTTTCGTGGCTTAAAAAGCAAAAATTATTTAAGTCTTTGTACTTCATATTAAAGGAAATACAGAGCTTGTGCTCTTGCATTTGCCTTCCTTTCTTTAATGTTACAGTTTTGCGGAATTTATCATGGTGTGTAGTTTCAGGTATTTAATTTTCATTGTATATGGGATTCATTACATGAATATGGGAAACTGATTTGTCTATTCTACTACTGGTGAGCATTTGAGCAGTTTGAATAAATTTAAAAATAGTCTTACAGAATCAATGAAATTCAAGAGTTAAAAGCTCATGTACATAAAAGTGTCTATTATATCCATCCAAATGTATATACATTTTATGTTCTTTGGAAAAATGTTTATACAGAATATATGAAAATATTACCCTTTCATACTGCCTCCCATCTTTGAAAATTTTCTTCCTCCTGTTTGTACTTTCCAGCTTTCTCTCATCTGTATTTATTCATTCAGCTCTCAAAGGGAAGTGAAACCCTGAAAATAAAATATATAAGCCTTGCTGTGTTAGCTCAGCCACAGATCATTGGCACTTACAAATACATCACAACTCACTGAGCCAAGCCCAGGGTGCAGAGAAGGTCTCTTAGTTACGTAAGTCAGTGAGCACGGGACCTGTGTTGGCTCTCGTAACTGAAAGTTTACTGATTAATGTGTCGAGTTTGCCAGTGAAAATGGGCCATCAGTCCTCAGATTGCCCCATCTATTCTCTACAAAAAAGAAAATCTGTTATTCACTTATCATAATGGAGCATATAGAGACAGTGAAGATGCACCAAGCATCAGATCAAAGCTGGGGTTCTGTTCCAACATCAGCAGTAACTTTTGCTTTCTCCAGGTAGCATCATTGTGTAACTGTTTCAAGAAATAGTAGCAGAGGGGGCTGGGGAGATGGCTCAGTAGAATAAAATTGCAAGGTCCTGAGTTCAATCCCTGGTACTGAGAAAAAAAAAAGTAAAAGAAGAAATAGTAGCAGAAATTTACTTCGCTGAATTAATCAAGCATCTTTTAAAAAATTAAAAGAAAATTATGGAAGATCAGAATACATTTGTTTGTCATTTATCTGTCACATGTATCATTTCACATTTTCTCTTTACTCCTGCACTGTCTGTTAACTTTTCTTCTGAAGCTAGAGTTTGGAGAATATGTCCACATTGGATACATACACTTTATGAGCCTTTTCTTTTTTTCTGTTTTCTTCCTTTTGTCTTTCTGAGACAGGGTCTCACAATGCAGTTTAGGCTGACCTTGGGTGCAATTTTTCTTCATAAGAGCATGCAGGTTCTTTAAACACAATGGAGAGACAGTTCAACAGTCTAAACACCTGGCAAGTGTAAGGAGAAAGAACTCTGGTTCAGTCCCAGTGCGCATGCTGCCATGCTAGCCCTGGAGCACTGGGTGGGCAGACCTGGCCACTGAAACACGCATGGTGACACACGCCTGCAACCCCAGTGCTGAGGAAGCTCAGACACTCGGAGGATCACCATGAGTCTGAGCTGGGTAGCGAGACCCTGTACCAAATAAATAAATAAAATATTAAAATTTATTCAAATAATCCCCAGCTGTTTTCCCAAAACATTAGTGTAGGCAGTGTTATCAAGTCTGGGAGAAAAATTTTCACTGCCCAACGTGTTTGATAGATACCACATTAAAACAACCTGGTAGGTTTCCGGAGCCAATTGTGGTGTTCTCGATGGCTGAGGATTTGTCATGGACAAATTTTCAATATATCCGTAGACCAGGGAGACAGCACGTGTTTGTGTTCCTTTGGGCGCACGTGCACACATCAATGAATGTGGTCATATGTTTCATAGAGTGGAAGTAGAGATTCTAAGAGTATCTTCTGAGGATTGGTTTATGTTCCAAGACTCCAAGGCCCACAAGGAAAGGCTGGGTAATGATCTAACGAGTAGTGCCTGAAACAAGGGGAAAGTGAGACCTCCTGGATGGCTGGATAATATTCAGCTCCCACCAGTGTTAAAATGTAGCTCAGGACTGTCAGATGTGATTTTCAGAAAAACAGAGAAATATATGTAGCTTTAAAAAAATACAAAATGTCCTAATTGTTCCTGTCAACCAAAATTTAAATTTTTTTCTTCTTTTTTAATTTTTTGACTTATATCAGATATAAGCAATTTTGTATGCTTATATCTGGTATTATGAACAATTAATTTAAAGAAAACTATATGCAATAAATTAACCATTGTTGAATTCCTAGCATTTTGCTTAGTGAAATCGTGCATCATTTCTGATGTTTCCTAAAACTATTTTTATTTTTTTAAAAAATTTAAAATGCCCTAAATTTTAGGGGTTGGAAAATAATTACAGTGCTTAAAAATACTGTGTGAATTACATAAAATTGCATAAATTTGATAGCTAGATTTAGCCCACAGTCAGACAACTTGCCAACTCTGAAGGCTATGAGTCCACTATTTACCATAGTTTTGTGATACCTGATATATTTCAAGGTGCTATATATAATATTTAGGACATGTATTAGATCTAGTAATCTGTTGTGTACACAATTATAACAACATTAATTCATTCACTGAACAATACTAATTAGATTTAGTATTAAATACTCAAATCTAAGACATTTAACTATAGACTATGTGTGTTGCACTAGAAACTCAATGGGTTCTTTTCTAGCCCTAAAAAAACTATAACTCTGATAGAGCTATGTTTTGGTGGTGATCAGCCTGCTAAACTAGTCTAGACTTTTGATCTGAATTTTCTGGTGTCACTATATTAGTTAGGACAATTCCTGATTGCCTATGCAAATCCTCACTCTTATATACTATCTTGGAGTAAGACACCTCAGTAGAGCGACTTCAAACCAGTGACATTCATTTCCTATAAAGTTCTATGGCAGAAGACATAACAGTATATGTGCATATGTACTTTAAATCATTGAACCAGTATAGTAGAAGATGAGTTACACTAAATTGCTTTAATTCAAGACATACAATATGTGTTTAGAATATTTGTAATCTTGGAATCCTAGAATAGAAGGTGAGTTCCCGAGAAATGGATTTAATTTACCTTCTAAATCATACAATTGTCAAATGTTGTGCATCCATTGATTAATTTTAGGTACAGGGCAATCTTTCTTCCTACTCTTTGTAAGGTAGGTCAGGTATTATAATTTTGGGGTACATCTGGAACACTTACCTGAGAGAGATTTAAATTAAAAGTGAAAGCAGGGAAAGGACCCTGAGAATGCCCATGGCTACTCCTGGTCCCCTTGGTCCATGACTGCTGATCGTTTGTTATGCTCAGGCCTAGAGGCGAGAGAGGTGCTGGGGAAGCGCTGTCACTGTCGGCAGGCAGCGTGGTCTATGTCAGGAGGATCAAGTCCTTGTCAGGCACGCTGGTCACCACGCCAGGATGTGCCTCTTGTGAGATTACGGAACACTTACATCCTGTAAAATGCGGCAGCAAGGGGGCTGTGAGATTCCTCTTTCTCATCAGTACTTTTGGGTCTGTGTACTAAATAGGGACAGAAATCCGTATGCACTCAGCTGTCACCTAATTAAGATGCTGCTGCCTGACAGAGAATTACCTGGCAATGTGGAGAAGAGATAGATTCTTGCTATAAAGATAAAATTTGGTAAAGCAATGATGGCTACATGAATGTACTTAAAATTAATGAAACTTGATAAAATAATGTGTCAAAATTAAAGTACAGCTCTTAACAACAGTGATTGGGAAGGTTGGATTGTGCTTTTCTTGTGCTGGGTATAACCTGAGTCATGCTTGTCTACTCTGTCCTCTTCTATGTGTGCAGACTCCTCTTATTTCTAGCCAATTGTAGCCAATGGAGTATGCCATAAAAGGGGTTTTTGAGGGCTGGCAAGATAGCTCAGCAGATTAAGCACCTGCTTAGGCAACTGCGGAGACTGAGGTTCAATCTCTGACACCACATGCTGTGCTAGTGGCAGGGCTGGCAACTGAGGCCGGGCATAGTGGTTTAGTCCAGTTAATCCCTGTGCTGGGAGGCTTGAAAACAGGAGGATCCCTACAGGTCTGAGCTGCACTGTGAGACTCTGCATGAAATATATTTAAAAAAGAAGGGATTTTTGAAGATGTACTTAAAATCCCAAATCTGTTCTTTTTGAGTTAATCAAAAGAGAAATTATTCTATCTGGGCCTGAATTGATCACGTTCAAGCCCTTAGGAGAGCCCAGCGATATTCCCAGGAGATAGAAGCCCCATCTCTTGCTTGCCTTGAAGAAACAGGCCCCTGGGGCTTCCACAGCCACAAGAGAGTGAAGTCTCCTGATAACTCAAAGCAGGCTGTGGGGCGGTGTGTCCCGCTGTGTGACAGAGTGTGGTCTTGTGAGGCACTGACCAAGAAACCCACAGCTGGGCTCTGTTCTACTCAGATGAAAAGATGCTAAACAAGTGTTTTGAAGGTGGAACAGTTTGTTAAACAGCAACAGAAAATGAAATGGAGATGACATCTTATGGGATAATAGTGGGCTGCTTGCTAATGGACTTTAGGTAGGGGTGGGTAGAGTATGGGTGCTCTCCAGGATTTTCACATCTCTGGCATGAGTCTGAGGCAGATGAGTCTGAGAAGCGTTCCACATAAACTTGGTTAACACTGGGATTACTTGGATGTCTGATAATTACAGGCCTTTGGGAGCATAAGTGCCTTGAAACCTAAGGAAAGAAATAAAGGAACAGGTTGATCCATATAGATTGTATAATTTGAGTCCTTGAACAATGTTCTGAGGTAAACATTATTAGTCATACTTAGGGATATAGTAGCCAAGGTATAGAGAGGCAAAGCCACTAACCCAGAAAAATTATCTGTTCAGAAAAATTAGAACATGGCTTTGGGCCAGTGAGATAGCTCAGCAGAGTAAGTATCTGCTTTTGCAAGCTTAGGGGCCAAGGTTCAGTCCCAGCCCCACATGCTGCCCCAGCTCCACCCTCCAGGGTGCCCTGAGCTGGTTCCAGAATCCAGGTGTGGTGGCACACACTTGTAATCCCAGTGCTGTGGAGACTGAAAACAGGAAGATCACTGAGTCTGAGCTGTGCAGTGAGGCCATGTACCACATACATAAATGCAAAAAACAAAAAACAAAAACAAAAATGACGGCATACCTTTACAGTGTCTAAATGACCCACTCAAGTATTACCTAGCTCTCTGGTGGATGCAGTTTAGTAAGGTGTATTAGGTTTTCGGTTGCTGTGCTGACAGAATCTTTCTGTGTGTGTACGACTGAGGACCCAGCTGCTTTCTGGCCACTGGTTGGTGGTTGCTCTTGATGGACAAAGGCTGCTAATTCATTCAGATTCCTGAAGACTGGGTGGGGAATATAACTCAGTGGCAGTACCTGCCTGGTAGGCTCAAGGTCCTGAGTTCGATTCTTGGTACAATCCCCCAAAACAAAACAAACCCCCAAATTCTCCAAATTTCTGAAGACTGCCTACATTTACTTATCATATATGGCTTTGCAACAGGGCTTCCGACTTCACTGAGCAGTCTGGAGCACCCACTATAAGGATGAAGTCTTACAGTGTAACTTAGTCCCATAGTGATGCCCCATCATGGTGTCATCTGCTATTGGTAAGAGCATTTTTTTTTTTATTGAGGCCTATTCTAGTAGAGCATTAATCTGTCATGTTCACAGTGTTTCTTCTTTTATTCCTTGCCATTCTTTTTTAAAAAATATATGTATTTGGTGCAAGGTCTTACTACATAGCTTGGACCCATAGTGATCCTCCTGTTTTCAGCCTCCCAAGCACTGGGACTGCAGGTGGGTGCCACCACACCCAGTCTCAGTTGCCATCTCAGCACGTCCTGGGGGTTGGGCTGGCACAGCACTGCAGAGGTCAAACATGGACCCTACGCCTGCCTAAGCAGGTGCTTTAGTCTGCTGAGCTATCTGGATGGTCCCCTCCTTGTCATTCTTAAAGTTAATTTTCTCTGTATATTTTGATGGTTCTTTGGAATTCGCAGAGAACCAGTCAGCTGTGGAAGACAGAGACCCCTCTGTAGACACTAGGAGGGTTTCCATGTTTGATCTTCCAGTTAAATTTAATCACCAATAAGTTATTAGTTTACCAGTGCATTGCTTTGTCAAAGTTCAGGGAGGGAGACTTGGGATCCCAGTCTGGCACAGCTAGGGGCCTACATGATGGGGAGAAGAGGAGAACAGGAGTTTGCAAGGAGAGCAGGAAGGACAGGTGGGGGTTTGGGTGAGCAGGTAAAGGCTTACTTCTTTCAGTCCAGGGATATATAGTCCAAGTCAACTAGCAGGATTGCTTATTCATGAAGGAAAAATGCTTGAAATTAAGCAGGCAACTATTTTATTTGAACTAAAGATTGAAGTACTGCTTCTATGAATACATTGTCTCTGAGAGTAGAGTTTTTTTTGGTTTGGCACATATAGAGAAAATATTCAATCTTTAAAACTCACAATCTGCATATTTCTAAGTGAGGTTCCCTCCCAAGAGTCCTAAAAAATGAAGGGTTGGCAACATGAGAGGAACCCAGAGTTTTAAAGACAGAACTAGGATTTTGTGTCACTGAGAAAATTTCTCTGTGTCAGAGAGCCAACTCTGTGTCACTGAGAAAATTACTCTTTTTTCTTTGAACATTATTCAGATCCTTCATTTGTATAATGCCTAAAATGAACATCAAAAGGGTAGCTACCTGTGAAAAATACTACAAGTTCAAATGGTCTGTGGAGGAGATACTACTAGATAATAATATCCTGATAGACTTTTAATTAACATTTTGGGTAAGTCTAGGGACATTTTTATCTGACAATGTCGATATAGGATGCCACCATGTTTTTCCTTGTACTAGAGTGCTAGGCCATAGGACATTGATTTGCCCTATTGTAGTAATATTTATGTTTCATGAATTTTGAGTATGAGAAGAATTCTACAGTGCTCTGCAAGGCTGTGCCAAAGAACTTCAATAGGTGTACCTCAGAGAAATTGCTGGAAACTTGTAATAGGCAAATAGGTGCTGTTTTGGGGATAAAACTTGACCTGTTGGTTGACAGAAATTGTACACATTCACTTGAAGGATCTGTGTATAATGTGGCTGCCTTTGCCATGGAATATTAGTAGAGCTTTTCTTCCTATTGTGAGAGAATTTTTATTTTGACCACAAATTGAAGAGCCTGCTTAGAATCAAAGCGGAAATCTCTGCATTGCTTTTCTCCCACAGCACCAGGGTGCTTCTTAAGAGTTGAGAAGGGGTTCTTTCATATCCCCGTCCTTTCCTCTTGTTCTACTTTCCCATGAATTTGGCCACATGAAAGCAGCGAATCTTTCTGTTTTTGGATCCAGCTGACTTCAGCACAAGTTAAAGAATTCATCCCAGAGAAAAAGTGAGATGAGAGGAGAAAATGTTATTAGGATCATTTTCTTTGTTGCAATATGTCCGAGTCTGGAATTTTTCTGCCAGCACATCCTGGGTGACTTTGTCCAGTTGATTTTTAAATAACTTGAATGACTGTGCTTACTTCTCTTAGGAATTCACTCTACCATGTAACAGAGCTGACTCTTAAGATGTTCTCCCTGAGATAATAATATTACAGTGTAGGATTTCTTCATAGATTTTTCCTTTATTCAATTTTACTTCCATAAAGAAATCAATAAGAATAGAGAAGGGAAAGAAGTAAGGACTGGCACAGCACAAGCCAGAGAGGTTGTTAGCTGTTCAGTAGAGGGAGGAGAGGGAGGTGGGTAAAAGCTATAAATGAGGATGGATGAGGGAACTGCTCTCAGAAGGGAGCCAAAGAGGCAGCAGCAGCGCGAGGTTAACAGCAAATTTCCTTCCTAATTTTGAGCTCTCTTTAAATTGAAGTGGGTTCAAGAAATTGACTTCAGGAATCTCTATGGTTTTGGTCAGTTGTCAGGTTTCTAGCTTCACACTAATATTTGAAATCTGTCTCAGAGATTTATAGCTAATAGCGTGGTCCTGCACAACCCAAGTTACAGTGTTGGTCCTGGTGGGCACAGCGGTGAAGGGCGTGGGGTTCCTGTCTTCTACCCTGTGCCTTCATTGCCTCTTTCCCCTCAGACCCACCGATGTCTGCCGTCCTAGCTCGGAGTCTGTGGTGCTGCACTGTTGAATTGTCTTTTGCAAAGCCAGGAGCTTCTGAAGGACACATGAGAGCGCAGACACAGCACGCTGTGCTCCTCCAGAGCTCAAAGTGGCCCAGATTTATAAAGGATGCAGATCCAGACGGATGGTGGAAGGATAAAACGCGCATGATAGTCTTAGGTTCCCACGTTAAAAACAAAAAAACAAAAAAACAAAAACAAAAAAAAACCTCACCAATTGCAGAGATAATTAAAAACTGATTTCTTTTATATCAGCCAACCGTATAAAACTAAACATTTGAGCCTTCCTCTACTTTTCATTGTTACTGGGTTCCAAGCCAACTGTTTGAAATTCCTTGGTGATTTTCTATTCATCTTAGAATAAAATTCAAAATTGTCCAGATGAGCCACAGACCGGGCCTGATGTGATCTGTCCGTGGCCCTCTCCATGTCTGGCCAGTCTTCTGCATCCTGGTCAAGGTGACTGCTGCCTGTTGTCTGCATGCGCTACCTTCTCTATCCTTTGGGATTTCCAGATATGGCACAGCTTGTACTCGCTGCCCTTTCTCCAAGCCCTACTTAGCACTGCTTAACAGATTCATCACCAGGGAAATGGTCTCTGGCCACCCTGCTGCCAGGCTGGGTCAGGCCCTTGTCGTAAATATCATAGGACTTGGCCTGCAGAGAAGACACAGAGGTACAGCCAGAGCACGCACGGGTGAGAGTGTCCACTCTTCTGGGACACTGTGCTCACCACCGCACTCCAGGGCCTGATTGTCCATGTGCACACTGGAAACGAGTCCCTTTCTGCGGGAAAAAAATGACCCTGTAGGTTTCCGCCCATGCGCAGGAGCAGATTCGTCTGTAGCAGGGTGTGACCCCTTTGGAAACCGTCAGGGAGCCCAGGATGTGGACGCCTGTGATGGTTGTTGCAAGCAATTAGAATACGTAACAGCTGCTGTTTAGACTGAGTTCAGGAAGCCTTGGGACTAGCTTGTGGCCAGTCTGAGTCATCAAAGTGACCCTCCAAAGGTCTCCTGAGCCCCTTCTGTTGGGTTCCTAGGTTTATAAACATATGATCAGAACCACACACCCTTCCACGCAGTTAAAAATCTCCTAATAAATTAATTCCAATCTCCGAGGCATTTTGTAGGCTTTGGCCTAACTTCTTAAGATGTATGCTTATATATTTTACTCCATTCACCCTCTTATTTAATCTGGTTAGTCACTGAGAAGGGAATACATTCTTGTTTCTTTGCAGCAGCAAATAGACTGAGATACAAAGTAATACTTAAGGACAACAGCCATAGCATATGTCTTGGGAAAATTAGGAAATTCTCGGAGAGCCTTTTTATTTTTCTTATAGGGGGGGAGCTCACTGGGATATTTACATTCAAGTTAAATATGGCTAGGAAGAGCGAAGTTTTCTGCTGATGTTTGTAGCTGGACACACATCAGTTATCCAGAAGCAGAGTCATGGAGACTGAAGTGAAGGGGTGTGGTGAACAGAAAGCCTGCTGGTTGCTCGTGCCCCTGTGTGACACGTGAATAAGCTGGCAAGTCAGGGATAAAGGCAACTGCTCTGGAGGCTTTGCTGGGGTAAGGACGAGGGTAGGGAGAGCGGGGCTTGATGGTGCCGGACACTCAGCAGTGTGGTACGGAGAGCGGGGCTTGGGGGTGCCAGACCCTCAGCGGTGTGGTACGGAGAGAGGGGCTTGGGGGTGCCAGGCTTGCTGGTGCCAGACACTCAGCGATGTCTTCTGGAAAGAAGGTCCAAGAAAGTATCTCAGCAGGGCTGTGGTCCTGTCCTCTCGTGGGGCTGAGGTTGAGTGGCTAGGAGCTTCCCATGTAACCATGGCTGATACCAGAGACACGAGGAGGTGGCACAGAAGTAGCTCATGTCCCTAACATTTATAAAATTATTTTATTTAAAAAAAATTTATTTTAAAGGGAAAAAAATTAAAAACCTGATGTAGTACAGAATTTCAAAACAAGAAGGAACACCTGCTGGTAGTAGGTGAGCTCTAATGGCCCCAATAAAACTGTAATTTAAGGTCCCTGTGACTGATAGGAGCCCATCAGGAAAAACAGGGAGCCAGGCCCTCAGCTCTGAAGCACAGGACTCCTGCTCCCATGCCCCGATTCACTTACCTGGCATTGGGTTTCTATGCTTATCATGGTCGCATGAATATTTAAAGAAAATGCAGTGATTGCACACAAGGGAGCACTACTTAGCCACAGGGGCTAAACTCAAGTCATCTGTGGAAAAGTGGATATACCTTGAGGGCATAATTTTAAGTGAAATAAATCAAACACACAAGTACAGATAGCACATGGTTTCTCTTTATGAGAAACCCAAAATGTAAATAAAGAGCAAAATAAACAATGTATGATAGGAAATAGGAAGGCAGATCTATTTGATGTTGGAGGAGAGCCAAGAAATGGAAGGGGGGCAAGGAAGGAAGGGGTAGGAAGAGCGTTGAGGACAGCGGGGGGGGGGGAGTGATTTATCTCGGTATGTAGGCAGGGTGGTTTGGACAACTGCAGTGTGCATTTCTGCTGGTCTATGGAAACATAATACTTTGTTTTATCTCTGTTTTTTAATTGTTTGTACTTTTTATCTTTTTAATTTCTTATACATTTTTTTCATTCCTTTTGCTTTTTCCAATTTTACATACATATATCTGGTAATATGAATAACTGGTTGTAAGACAACACTATATGTTACAACAAATACTGTGAAATTCATATTACTTTTTAAAGTGAAAATATGAATCACTTGCAGTTTATTCTATTTTAATACTGTTTTGTCCTCTCTTTAAAAAGGAAAAAGGGTGAGGGTGTGCTATGCATACACACCAGCTCCACATGGAGAATGTAATCCATGTGTACTGCAAACATGCACTACACGAATAAAAATAAAAAAGGAGTTTCTGTGCAGTTAGATTAAAGGACAACTTCCCATCCTCTGCCATGTCTTAGACAACAAGATGATTGCTGTACAAGTCTTAAATTTGAAAATAGTCTTGTTCTGATTCAGGTCACCTACGTAGAAGTGGTGGTGCTCAAAGTGTTGATCTCTCCCGGTATCCTTTGGTCCTAATACTGGCTCCTTAACAGAACAGCTCTACACGTACACAGCTGGCTGCTGTTGAAAACATCAGAAACTATGATATGCTCTCTGGGAGTCAACTACAGATGAGGAATTTTTCCTTGCCTCAAAGTTCAAATAGCACTATAGTTTCCATAAACACAGACCAGGGGTGATACAAGAGGCCCAGCATCTTGGTCTGTTTTGTGTTGCTATAACCACAGACTGGGTAATTTATGCAGACAGGGCATTTACTTCTCCCAGTCTGGGAGACAGGGCATCCAATATCAAGGTGCTGGCATCTGTTTGCTATGCTATTCCATGGCGGAGTTTGAGAGGTGGAGGAGTAAAAGGGAGAACCAGGCATACATACTCTCATAGCAAACCCTTGGCCTTGACAGCAGGGTTAATCCTTTCATGAAGGCTGCCCTTCCAGGGGCCACCTCGCAACTCTGCCACATTGCTGATTAAGTTTTTAGCCAGCGAGCTTTTTGACATATTCCAGCCGTGTAACCCAATTCACCTCCTGTTCTGTGCTTGCTCAGGCTCCTCTCTGGGGCACATTTCTGGGTGCTCATGGGTGCTCATGGGTGTCACAGCTCTTAGGCTGCCTAATGGGACTCTGCAAAGATTATTTGATGCAAGAACTTTTGCCCCATGAAGACACTTTGTTCTTACTACTGTCTGAAAGCAATCCATACTCATGCTGCATCCAGTGCACCCTGATTTAAAACATTTAGGTACATAATCTAAAGCCAATATGAAGTGAGAAAAGAAATCAGATTCTTTCCTCATTTTAAAACTAATCATTTAGCAGGAAGCCAACCGAGAGAACATTGTGAGCTCTTCAATGGCAGCTATTGATTAGGATAACAGAGTGGGAGATGGACTGAAATAGATTTTAATCTGCACTTCCTGCTATCTAGCCAAACAACCTTGAAGCAGTTCTCTCAACTTTCATAGTCATGGCTTTTTTCGTTTACTACATGAGAGAATTACCTTAACTAGATCAATTCAGAGGTTTTTCTGGTTCTAATAGTCTGGGAGGACAGTGTGCAAACCTCAAAGGCCTGTGGAGAAATAGTTCAATAGAGGGTTGGGACACAACTAGTACATAGACCATAAGAAACCATGTATCCACAAAGTGATGCCCTTCAATTTCCCCTGAGACAAGGAATCTCACCTATAAGCTTCCTATGTGCCGATGCATTTTTGCAGGCAAATAAGAGAGAAAATAGTAGGGGAGACAGACAGGTACTTTCCCTATATAGTAAGTATGAAGTGGTGAGAAGTACTTGCACAAATTCTAGTATCTCCAGCTCTGTAAAGTGGACATTATGCTCTCCACTTGATGAATGAGAGGCTTAAGGCCTCGGAGGTGATGCACAGTTAAATAAACTGTCAAAAATTGCAAAGAATGCAATAAGTAAATTTACCAAAGATTCAAATTTTTCTGATTCCAAAGTTTCTACTTCAAGATGCTTTTCAGAATAAAACATACCTTATAAAACTATAAGGGTGGATTTCTCCTCCATCTGGTTTACTGTAAGCATCAATGTAAGTAATTCTACACAGTACTCTTTATTTTTGAGATATAGTCTTGCTCAGGCTGGGCTAAAAACTGTGATTCTCAGCCTCCAGCATAGCTGGGGTTTTGGCACATGCCATCTCTTCTAGCTCCTACAGCAGATTCTTAGTGATTACTAAGAAGAGAGAAATGTTGCCTCAGTTTTGTAATAAGGGAGATGTTACAGGAGACTTCTCATGAGCACTTTTTCAAGTCTCCACGATACAATTGTGTCATCACTTCTGAAAGGCATAGTTTTCCAAGGTGACAGCGTCATCATGATTATCACCCCTTGGTTATAGTTTGCATCCAAGAGTTCCTGTATTGGAAATTTAGTCCCTTGAGCAGAGGTGTTAGGAAGTGATGTGGAATGTTTAAGAGGTAGGGCCTACTGGATTGTCCTCAGGTCATTGGAAAGTGCTTTCACAAGGGATTATGGGAGCCCATGGGATCCCAGTCTTCTTTCTGGCTTCTTTTTTCTTCTCTTTCTCATGCTCCTCCTGTCTTTTACTTCTTTTTGTTGTACTGGGGATTGAATCTAGGGCCTTCATATTAAGCCAAATCCCCAGCCCTTTATTTTTATTTTGAATTTGTCTTGCTAAGACATTCATTTGTCAGTCATTTGCCCAGGCTGGACTCACACTTGCAATCGTTCTGCTTGTCTCTGAGAGAGCTATGATTATGGGATACATCACTATGCCCAGCTGGTATGATTTCTTCCACACATGCCTTTGCCATGTATGTAGGTCGTCATCCTTACTTTATCCCAAGCTAATAAGGCCTTGCCCAACCTTGACTGAGACCTTCTGGAACTGTGAGCTAAGTAAGCTTCTTTTCTTTATAAATCCAGTCTGCCTTAGAAATTTTGTTATTGTGATAAGAAATGGACAAATGCAATCATCATTATAATTATCCACACTCCACTTGTGAAATGTGGAGTGTATGAGCATAATCTCTTCCACTCATCTAACCCCATATTTTGTGAAAAATTTCTTCTTTTGTAGCTTGGGAAAATGCAATTAGACTGACTTTAAGTCTGTGACAAAGTGTCCATGAATGATGAAGAGATGAAATGCTGGAAGAAGAGTTTGGGAAATGTATTTTCTCTAGTCTGCCTTCTATAACTGGTGGAGAACAGAGCTTCTGGAAAGTTGACCATGAAATGCACTCCACAGGGTCTGACTTGATTGGGGAGCACATGGAAAAGCAGCCAATTCCAGAGACACTGAATGTTGAGACCGCCAAACTTTTACTTAACAGCTAGGTGTACTGAGGAGCTGAAGTTCTTAATTTTCACGGAGCATCACAATCCCCTAGAGGACTTCTTAAGACAGATTGTCTCTCCCCAGTTTCATAATTGGTGGTTCTGGGGTGGACACCATGTACTCTTCATTTCCTACAGGTTTTCAGGTAGTATTAGGAATCTCTAGTGTGGTGAGCAGAGGACGCCTGGCTCCTCTGGTGTGAAGCAGGGTGGGTGGTGCAGGAAGTTGTATTTATGGCTGTGTGAGGAGCACTGGAAACACCTATTGTCAGAGGACCTCTGTGTGAATAAGACAAGTCATGTTTATATCAGGGATCAAGTCATATGGTGGCGTCACTGTGCTACATGTCTCCTTCTGGGACAGAGTGCATCTGTTGCATGACGTAATATGTCCCCAAGTCTCTTCCTCTCATTCTTAGCCCATCTCCTACCTGCCATGTAAACTGTTGCAGCAACATTGAGAGTCAGCAAAATGGTCAGTCTGACTAGTTCTATGTATAAGAAAAGCAGATTCAAGAAGTCTGCAACTGTTTTCATTGCTTACTTAGAAAACACTGTTTCCCTTTGTTGTATGTACAGATTTCAGTAAGATGCAGTTTACTGGTTCTGTCTTGGTATCTGTACAGGGATAGTCTATATAATAAATTCTTCTCCCTTTCATCCACATACTCATACATGTCTACAATATTAAATTTATGGGTCCTTTCAGGATCCAGAGAAAAATCCTTAACCAATGGTTCATTCTCAGATAGCAAAGTATAAACCTGGAGGTGTTTCTACCATGAAGCAAGGACACTGTATTAAGTTACATACTCACTTCAGTATTTCATGGGGCATATCTGTGGAATTCATGGGTTTTTCACATCAGAGAGATGACTTAGAGGCACCTGTATTGGCCTGGAGAGCCAGAAGAGACTTAGAGATTACCTGGTCCAGCATCAGATCACCTAGGGATGGGGGTGCTGGAGCCACATGGAGACTGATGCATGACTTCAGCTTTGAGAACATCATGTTCTTCTGAATTGGTTAATAGTATTTGATGTTAAGTAGCAGGAAATGAAACAGGCTTGTATAAAAAGGAAGAAAGAAATTTGCCATAAAGATGTGGAAGGAGGAGTCACCAAGGCCAGGGAAGGCTGCTGTACCTCAGGAAGGAACTGGACCCAAAAGGGGCCGAGTTGGGAACTCAAGGAGAGCCTCTGTGCTGCTCATATGACTGCTTCATTCTGCTCTGCTGCTTCTTTTTTATTTATTAATTTTATTGAGAAACAAATGGCAATGAGACAGTTTCAAATCAGGTTAGTAGGACAGTTAAAATACATTGCATATGGTCATCTTTGTAGTAGTTATCCATAGCACAAGATGCAGACATGATATCCTGTCCAAACACTATTAGTACAAATCTTTCTTCTCATTGAATTAAGAAAAAGTAGCTGTATATCTAGCCTGTTTTGTATATTCTGATACAAAGTGGTCCTTCATTTATATCCCTCTCTTTTTGGTTAGTTTTGTCAGAGATGGGTCTTCCATTGCCACTTAAATATTGTAGGTGCACGAATTCAGCAAAATAATCCAGTGTAGTCCAGTAGTCCATAATAGTAGTGGGTTATCTGTAGGACTGGTAATGTCAGAAGTTGTTGACTTGAGCCCTTTACAGCTCAGCATATTAATATAGCTTTACTTTTCATACCCCATTTTTATACTTTTCTGCTGGATGGTTAAGACCAAGATAAAGCAAGACCTATATAACAAGAAATATTTCCATTCATTGTGGACAGTCAAGGGCAGAGAAGGATGTAACCCACCCATCTGGATCAGATCCAGAGGGACAATTTTGACTCTCCATTCCCATGCAAAGGGTTCTCAGTAGCCCAGTTTGGGTCAGGAACACTGGTATTATGATATGATCCTAGTTCCTTGATACCCTTTAAATAATCATATTCTCATGGTCTCTTCATGGCTGCTGGATGGACAGACGGCAGTGAGGAAACCGACAGGGTGTTGGGAGAATGGCAACTCATTTTATGCATTGGCAAACACTTTTAAAACTAGTGTTTGTGGCTTTGGAAAGCAGAAAGTATTCTTAGTGAACTTATAGAACAAGTTAATCAGCTTTTAAGCACAATCTTGAAGTGTGAGCTAGTTGCTACCAACTGCATTTGATACAGTAGTAAAAAAAAGAGATCAGCTCCAGAAAGAGAAGTTTCAGATGGATATAGAGATCTGAGCTTCTAGGACCTGCAGTGTTGTAAAGTTAAATTGCTTTTCTAAGGTTCTTCCTCTGGAAGAACAAATGAAAGACAGGAGAGAAATAAAAGAGGCCTTTATTTCTCAGCATGGGATGATGACTCTCTCAAGCGGCTTCCTGCTGACAGAGGGTGATTGGGGGTGGGGGGCTGTTGTAGTTATCAGGATGGAGGGTCAGGGCAAAACGGAAGCTGGTGCTAGGGTCTTGGCTAGGACGAGGAGCTCTGTCGTGGTGAGGGCCTTTATCCTGGATTGGAGAAAACTTGAAAAAAGTTTAAAAAGACAGAGTGCTCTGAGCAGCGTGAGAATGATCATGATGAAGACCTAGGATGGGAAGGATGATAAGGGCCCAGAGCCAAGGTTGCTCTGCCTCCAAGAGAGGCAGATGATTGGGCCATTTTTCTTTTTTCTCTTTTTTAATTTTAGTAAGGGTCTGCAGGGTCTACAGGGTCTATAGAGTCTCACTACGTAGGTTGGACTTGTAGTTCAGCCTCCCAAGAGCTGGGATTCCAGGCACGTGCCACCATGGCCAGTCTCAATCACCATCTCAGTGTGCCCAGGGGTGGGGCCATCATGCCAGGCTGGGGATCGAACCTGTAACCCCTGCATCTGCCTATGCAGGTATTTTAATCCACTGAGCTTTTTGGCCAGCCCTGCTTTCTCTCTCTCTCTCTCTCTCTCTCTCTCTCTCTCTCTCTCTCTCTCTCTCTCTCTCTCTCTCTCTCTGTGTGTGTGTATCCACAATGATGTTTTTATGACCTGTTAACTTCAGTTAGGGAAGACTGGGTGCAGTTTTGTACTTCTTGTGGTTGTACTTTTCTGTTAGAAGTTTAAGATCAAGTTGAAGTGAGACCTGTATAAATTAAAATTAACTCCTTGCTATCTATCAAGGCCAGTTAATACCCTTAGGCTTTACCTTGCAATGAAACATAGCACCGCTCAGTATTTCTGTCAGTGTCAGCCAGCACTGCTTCACCAAGTTGCTTTTGTGAAATCTCAGGAGACTTTCTGTCTAGGTAACTCACCCTGGGCACATTACATACCAGAAAATCACTTTCCTTTGTGGTCCTATAATCTTCTTGATCAGGAAAATCAGGGGCTCCACTAAGGATGTTCTCTCTCTCTGTCTCTCTGTCTCTCTCTCTGGTGGAACCAAGGATTGAGCTCTGGCCCTTGCGCTTGCCGGGGAAGTGCTTATTCTAGTGAGCCATCTCCCTGGCCCCAAAAGTTCTCTTACATCCTGGGTTTTTCTTGACCTTGAGGACTTGGGCCTTGGAGATCTCCTTAGCCCATCAATCTTTTGCATTTTTGAAAAAGCTAAGGCTCTCCAAACCTCAGCTGTTGCACATCTAGAAGAGAAGGTTAATGACATTACATTGTAGTGGGAGCAATAAATTTAATTATTAAAATTTTATCTGAGTATTAAGCTCCTTAAAATATAAAGTATAGCCAGAGAACTGTTATTTCTTATTAACCATAGATGTTCAAGTAATCAAATCCCTGTAGAATGGTAACAGACAACAGTTATATAGTTTTACAGAGAAAAATTGACATTAACAGCTGCATATAATAGTGTAGCATAGAAGTCATGATGCGCTCTCCATTTGGCCAAGCATCTCTAAATTTAATGGCACGTACACAGCATCCACATTACACAAGCTCTTTTAGAAACTTATTATTTGACTGATGAACTTTGGTTAGCTTGACTTGAGCCTCTCCTTACAAATATCTGTAGCATAAGGGAAAGGCATATGTTTAAATATGAAAGAAAATATCTATCACTATAAACAGTCTCAATTTTATACTTTAGAATACATTTGGAAGGCATGAATATCTTTTATATACCATGAAACTGACAATAACGAATTTTCATTAGCTTTTCAAATTTAGTTTCGCAACAAGAACATCTTTTAATAAAAAACGCTTATCATATTTTTAAAAGCTTAACCTTTCAACGGTGACAAAAGTAAGTATATTGCAATGATATATTTGGGGCAATATTTATTGGAGTGTCTCTCATAAGACTGTGGAGACAATCAGGGATTGAGCGCATGCCAGGGAAGCGCTTAGTCCACTGAGCCATCTCCCCAGCCCCTGGGGCTTCTTATTAATAAATAAAAACTGGTTAATATTGTTACAGGCAGGTAATTTTTATTTATCAATTGAAGTCTTGTCCAGTAGTCTCTTTTTACCTGAAGGAATCTTTGTTTAATTATCTAATAACCCATAAAAATAAAATCTCAACACTTAACACATTAAATATGAATAAATGAGAGACCCTCAGTTGCAATGTATAAACAGCAATATGCATTACATTTATCAAATCAATTTTGGCATCATTTTGACCAGCTGGCAACCTTTGTGAGAGCATAACTTTAATTTAGATGACATTTATTTATAAACAAAGTTAAATTACAACCGAACACTTTAAAAATCCAAATATCTAGAAAGAAGAAAAATGTATTGAGCTCAAATAAAACAGCTGTTTATAGGTTAGATAGAGACAAACAAACACACACAAGATAATTTTATAAATTTGGAGTGCACCCAGATATATTTTGGTCAAATTAAAGTATAATAACTTTTGTTTTTTGGTGGAACCAGGGATTGAACTCAGACCCTTGCGCTTTCCAGGTCAGCACTTATTCTACTGAGCTATCTCCCTGACCCTATAATAACTTCTTTAAGCTTGTAATTTATAAAAAGACTAGTGAGAACTTTTTGTGGAACTTTTATAAATTCTTCTTATAAGAGATCTACTACTACAGATCTCTTATAAGAAGAATTTGAAAAACATTAAACCTCTTATCTATTGTTACTATATATTTAGTGTTTTATTTTGTTTTAATAATACCAGCAATTTTTGTTGAGGGAGCCTTGTCCAGGTTAGTTAGCATTTTCTTCCCCCTCTAGATCCTCCCATTCAAAAGCAAACAAGGCTTGAGATGCAACGAACCATGGAATATAGAAAAAGACATCCTTTAGATCCAATGCAGTGTATCACTTTTGAGTAGGAAGCAAACTGAACAGTGTATAAAGATTAGGCATAGTAGCTTGGAGGGTGACAACCATAGCACACTGGTGGCTTACAAGTTCTGAACAGGGCAATATTTATTTATTGTGGGTTTGCAGATTGGCAAGAAGGGTACTGTCCAGGGGGACTGACATTCCCTCAATATACCTGTCTCAAGTAGTCGCTGCATGCGGAGTTTAATACCTTTTCTAGCTTCCATGCCATGGAATATTGTCTCAAACAAACTGGCTTTGTATGTTCCATCAGCTTAACTGTTACTGGGGGCACATGAGTTGTCAGACCAGGGGAATTGTCTTCTGCTCAAACATTTGGAAACTGAGTGTTCTCTGGTTTGTAAGTAGGGCCACTGGCTGGGTAACTACTGACAAAGCTGCATTGGTATCTATCAAAAATTTAACAGGCTTCTTCTTCTTTTTTTTTTCTACATTGGGAGTTAACCTGTGTTCTCTGGGGCTTGAGGCAGAGACCTATGACTCATAAATCTGAAACTTTCTCTGATTCCAACAGAAACACTTCATTTTTCTCTTTCTCTAACAGCTTTGGACATTCTCATTTCAAGTGTATCTTTTTGCTGTACACATACTCGTCTGGATCCAGGAAATGTGACAACTTTCTCTCGCCTTTTCCTGGATCCCTCCTATAGGCTGCCAGTATCACTTTTTCTTTTCCCTTTTCTGTCTATATTTCCATTCTGCACCCTTTCTAGTATGAAACGTTTTCTGAGTAATTGATCCTTTGCCATAATAGTACCAAAAGTTAAAAAATCAGTCATTTTAGTTTGATGGTCTCCCAGTGATCTAGGGTATTACTCAAAAGCAGAATGCCCTTTTTTGGGGGGGTGCTGGGAAGGAATGTTTCCCATAGTAATTGAATTAAGGTGAACCGAAAGATCAAAACCACAAAAAAAGTTGTAACTCTTTTGGGGTGTGACAGAGTGAGAAATGTCCGTCAAATCCTGTGAATGATCAATTCCCAGGGAACAGAGAGACATCCTATTGAGGGATTAGAGTTTCCTTGGGACATGGTGAGTCCTGATGTGGGCCCACAATTTTCAAGAGAGAAGGATAAAATGAGGGAGGAACTCCCAGAGTGAGAGGTGGCTCACTTGTGAGAACAGAGGCAGATTGGTGTTGGGTGGAGGCTGGCAATGGGAAAGGCAGAGAGAGCAGGGGTAGAGACAAGGGAGTGAAGAAGGAGTGCCTTCTTGCTGGTGGTGGAGACTCAAACTGGGGTTGGCCCCTGGAAACCCATGGCCTTGATGATCCAAGTCATGGCACCAGAGTGTAAGGTTTTCTCTCTGGTGAAAATGAAAGACAGGAGAGAACAAGAGAGGCCTTAATTGCTCAGTGCAGGAGGGCTGCAAAAGGAAGCAAGGAGCTCTCAGAGGAGGAAGCTCGGAGTGAGGTTCTTATTGGGTTGGACTAGAGGTGAAGTTTCCATGGGCAGGTGAAACATCATGTCAGGAGAGTTGTTGGTGCATGTGCAGAAAGGAAACAGAGCCTATTTTGGGACTAGAAGAACCCAGAAGTTTGTCTGGGAGTGACACATAGTTGTTTTTGGACTCAACATCATGTTGAATCACCTGTCATAATGACCCTGGCAGAGTTCTATATGGGGAGAAATCCATCAGCTTTTAATCATTCAAGTATGTGGACATCAAACTGCGGCCTTGGCTGAGGTCAAGCAGAGAGCGTGACGAAGACACAATTTCAGAGTAGAGAGAAGTCAAAGCCTTTGTTAGCACTTCTGAAAAGACTGAGGGATTATGGGGCAGGCCCACTTAGCTAGCCAATAGCATTACTTGAAACATCGGGGCCACTGCCACCCCCCCCCCATGCCCTAAGAAGTGGATGCCACTAGCGCTCTGCTCAGACTCGCCTGGCCAGCCGGATGCACCTGTGCTCAGCTGCTTCTCCAGGTGCTGCTGCTCATAGCTCAGCCCTGAACTCTGCCCTCTGCACTTGACCTAGATGACAGGCTGGTCCCGAGTTTTCTCTGGCCTCTGCCCCATCATCTGATGGCCATTCCACAAATAATTCCCAGTGATCTCAAAATTATATTAAGAAGGAAGAGTTGTCCATGAAGGTCTAAAGCAGCTTTTAAATTTAAATGGTCAGCGAAGATTATGGGACCACAGTGAAGTCAGTTAAAGCTGGCTCTGCTGTATATATTGACTGAATATATAAAATCCCAGTAAGAGTTCTGTTGCATTTAAGTAACTCCACTCCATGGAATGTACATAAAAGTAACACCCAGTTGCACGCATCAAACTTTCCCTCACTTTCCTGGATACTGTTGCTGAGGTTTCAGTGAGAATTGAAGTGCCAAATACTGCATTATACAGAAGACTTATTACGAAGCCAGCTCACAAAACCTTAGTGAATATAACAAAAGGGAACTGATAAGAATAGCAGGAAAGGGGATTCATTCCTGCCCGAAATATCTTGACAGGTGAATGTGGCTGACCTTCGGAGGCAGATCTCTGAAAACTGTAAAAGGGGCTGCAGCCTCCTGAGAACGTGTGCAGCCCTACTCCATCTGAAGCAGTGGCTCTTTTTAGTTCTGATTGTGCCCTAGCCTCCAGGGCCGTGTTACTATTTTCTCCAGTAACAACTGATGTGGAGAAAAGCCCTTGTTTCTAGGAGCTTCTCAAACACTGACTGTCCAGATCTTTCTCAGTTTGGTCCTATAGTAACACAGCTCTTTAGTCCTTTATCTTATGAAGCATCCTCCAAAATGGGTATCATCTTCTTGCCTCTCTTGGTTAGCTTCCTAAGGACCATGAACAAAGTACACCAAACCATACACCTGTCTTCTTTGTGGTCAAGTCATACTCCAGTTTCAAAGAAACCTAATTCAGTCATTTGAGTAAAGCAGAATGACCTCTCTTCTCAACTCTCATGGAATGTTCTTTACATGTTAATAGTTTTTTTTTTAATGGGCTTTGCACACAAAAGGATACAGTTCAAAATTCTTCTATGGCTTGCAAAATCCTGAATAATTCCCATTGGTTTCCCTTTCCTGAATCATGACACTTACTTTCCAGACAAACCAGACAAAGCCCCTCCCTCCTAAGACAAAGCCCCAAGTGAGTAGGATCTGCTTGGAAAATGAACAAAGTGAGATGATGCTCTCTGCTTTCAAGTCCCTACCCACACTGGCTTCTTTCTATTCCTGTAAAACACAGAAGTCCCAGGGTCTTGTTCTGTCCCATTCTCTCAACCTAGGACAAATTTCTTCCTGCTCTTTTCTACCCATTGCTCTGATGACCTAGCAATGCTCAAATGCAGTCTCATAGAGTGGTTGGTAGGCGTGTTTCATAGGCAAAACGTCTGGATTTGTGTCTGCTTTCTGCCACAGTGTTTGACTGTGAGAAATTGGTTTAATCTCTTGCGGCTTTAGTTTTTTCCCCTGTGTAATGGGAATAGTAAATACTTCAGGGTTTTTTCCAAAGGCTTAAACAGATGGGGCAGGGAGGATGTTATGATAAATGACAATGCAGGCCTAAGTTTTTAATTCCTCCAAGAACTCCAATAAAGCAAACAGGATCATTGAATAAAAATCCCAAGTCCACCCAAATCTATGGTAAACATTTACGACTAAGCTAATTGACAAAGTAACCTCAAAAACTCTTAACTACAAGCAAGGCAGTAAGCCCTAGCAACATTTCCAGCCCTAGACTCTCTGAACAGCAGGACTGGAGAATGGAAAAAAAAAAAAGCAAAAGGACACTGAGTATATAGCTCAGTCCCCAGACAGGCAGGCTGGTGTTCAGGGAAAACCTCAAAAGCCAACACGAGAGCTGGGAGGGGTTTCCCTGACAATTACTATTGTGTGCCTGTGGCCAGGCCTGAAAGGGCTATGAGTCTGGGCCCCACACATCTTCAAAGCTAGCCAGACAGAAGTCCCTGTTAAGACAAAGCCCCACAGTGAGCAGGAGCTGCTTGCAAGATGAACCAAAGTGAGCAGCACAAGGTCAGTAGAGCCGAAGAAAAAAGAAAGCCCTGATGAAAGTATTAGAGGAGATTGGAGCTCAGGGATTTTCAGCAAGAAGACACACTGCAAGCATTCCACAGAGACAGCAGAAGAGGGAGCTCCTGGGCCACGAGCTGGAAAGCACAATGAGCCTTCATATATATACATGGATTTTATACAAAATGTATGAAATCATATATACGAACAACAAAAAGATTAAGATTGGATTCCACCAAAGATTTTAGAAATAAAAAATGAATGGTGTAAGGAGCCACAATCACATCTCTCTAAACAATAGAAGCCTGCCAGAAAGAATGTGTTTACAAAGCTGGGAACACAGTCCCAAGAGCAGAGTCAGTGGGCAGGGGGGCCTGTGCAGAGGGGAGGCTGCAGAGGGGCGCCTGTGCGTCTGTGGAAGGGGGTGCTGAAGGAGTTGCATGCATTGCTAATCCACTGCATAGCAGCAGGAGACAGAACTAGCTGAGGTGTCCTGAGGCTGGAGGAGCTGAAGCAGAGGTGAGCATATGCAGAGGGGGCACTGCTTTGCGTGCAGAATGAAGCCAACTATCTAGGTGAGAATGAAGGCTTTCCGACCAAAGAAGAGTGCCACTAGGTCAGAGTCAAGCAGAGCCACAGCAAAAAGGAAGCACATGATGATGGCACTGACAGTGTAATAGCCGGTGTGTGCACACTAAGCTGGTTTAAAGACACAGAGAAGGCTGGGGATACAGCTCAGAGGCACAGCGCTTGCCTGGCAAGTGCAAGGTCCTGAGTTCAATCCCTGGTACCAAAAAATTAACACAAATAAAATAAAATAAAATTAAAAAATGAAAGGAGGGAGGATGTTTTAGAGCAGAATAACACTGCCAGTGTGGTGCAGACTGGGGTGTGGAGTGTGCAAGCCCACACATCCGGGTGTTGGTGCCAAGGCCTTGCAGTCCAGGCCCCATCCTTCCACCTCGCCCATCCCAGCACTCACATTTCAGCACTGCACATCCTCAGGGTGACTTTCAGCCCTGCACTACGTTACTTCCTCCTTTTTTCATTCCCTGAGGTCCTTTTTTTAATAGTTCTTTATGGCCACTCGCTTACAAATACATTTCATAGTATTCCAGTAGCACCACAGACTCTGACAACTCTATCCACAGCCCAATAATTGCCCAGTGTGTTTTCCCAGCTCTGACTTTCCCTAACAGTTCTATCAGCTCTCATGATACGTCCTCTTGGACATCTGAAAGACACCTCAAACTTAAGCTTCCACAATAACAGGGACGTCTTCCCCCTCCATGCCCCTTCATATCAGTGTATCATGCCGAGTCTACATTAGCCAAGCTAAAAATTAGTTCTCTTTCCTCCAAACACCATATTTATCGGTTACTATACTACACCGCGTCTTCTTTGTGACAGGCACTTGCATCCATCAACCTACCTGCACCTCCACTGAATACTCCCAGTACAAGCCAGTACATATCGTTGTACAACAAATGCCTTCTACTACTTCTAAAGTTGTTCTCTAACTCAATGTATTTCTGCAGAGTAGCTGGAATAATCATTTACTACATGGATCAGTACAGATCATGTCATCCCTCTGCTTAAAACCCTTTGGTGTTTTCTGATTGTGCTTAGGGCAAAATTCTAAGCTAGGATTTCATGAGCACAACTTATCTGGTTTCTTTGCCTTTGTGGCATACTCATCCCATTTCCCATCGTACTTCAGCCCTGTGGGTTCTCTTTAGGCAGCTAGAAATTGGTAAGGGAATTTAGACAAAGATGGGATGAGTCCTGTGGACTGTTGAGGAGTTGTGCTCTGAGCTCACGACTTTCATATGATGTCTGGGAGGCAAGGAGGCTGTTGTAGTTACTCTTCTCTTGTTGTTGATACAAATATCCAGCACTCAAGCTTAGGGAAGGAAAGGTTTATTTAGCTCACAGTTACTGGAGGTTTCATAGTTTAAAGCAGCCTGAATTACATGGCAAGACCTTGAGATACTGCCATCCCATGATGCAGGGTCTGGAAGAGAGGCTGGGGCGCCACTGTGTGCAGGATGATCTGCTCCATACTTCCAAGAGAGGCCACCGGCCTGGGGGTGGGTAGCACTTGCTGTCAGTTTACCTCTCTGGCCCTGCCCCTCAAGTCCCACCCTAGTCCTCTGGCCCCGCCCCTTGAACCACACGTTGCTCCTTGAGCCACAACAGCCCCATGATTTACATGAGGCTTTTGGAGGACAACTAGATACAAACCATAGCATTCTGCCCCTGGACCCCTGAAGTCTCATGTACATTCCTTTTTGCAAAGATATTTTAGTCCACCTCTAAGAGTTGCCAAAGTCCCAACAGTTTCAGCATTGCTTAAAAGTCCAAGTCCCAAGTCTCCTCCAAGATCCAAGGCAAACTCTCAACTGTGAGCCCCTGTACGAATGAAAAGTTAAATACATCCAACATTCAAAGGCACAAGAAAAACATTGCCATTCCATAAGGTATACACACGAGGATATAAACCATTGGGGCCCAAACATGTCCAAATCCAGCAGGGCAATCATTGAGTCCTGCAGCTCCTTGTGGAGCATCCAAAGCAATCTGTGGCAAATTGTGAACTCCATGTGGCTCCGCCTCTGTGGCACCTTTGATGATATCTCCCATGGCTTCTCTCACAGGCCAGCTTTGCTTCCTCTTTGCAGTTAGAAGATCCATGTTCCTGGCTTTTCCAAACTTCTGGGGTTTCTATGGAACAGGCTTTGCATTCACAGCCTTCACACGCTGCCTGGCCTCCCAGGCCTTCTTCTGAAATCTAGGTAGAAGCCTTCTTAACCTCAGAACTCCTGCATTCTGCATGCACCTAAAACCAACATGGATGATGCCAAGGTCTACTGTCAGCTGGAGCAGTAGCCAGGCTTCCCTCTCTCTTGGCTGTAGGGATCAAGTGCCTGGATCGCTGATTCTGAGAAACAAATTCTCTATGAGGGTGCCATTCTGTAATATGGTATGGTTTCCATCTCCATTTTGGAACATGGGGCTCTGCAGATTTCTCCTCAAAGCAAAGTCTCTGACCCTTGTGATTCTGAAGCTGCAAAGGGCAAGAACCTGGCATCTCCTGTGATGCCTTCTGGCCATCCTTTCCTCCTGGGAATTGGAGATTTCAGCTCTATCTTTGCATTCCACAGCTTTATTGGAGGTTCCTTTCTGGCCAAACTCATATTTTAAATCATTCTCTGGGCTCTTTGCTCTTCATTCTCAACATAAATTGGTCTAAGAGCCTCCAACAATAACCATGCCACTGCTCCAATATTTGACTGCTTTGAGATTCCCTTTGAAAGATTAATCAGTCCTTCATGTTTAATTTCAGTCTCAGGCAAAGTCTCTGGACACAGGCAAAATTCAGACAAACTTTCTGCCAAGTCCAAATTATCTGAAGTCCAATGACCAATGAAGTCCTTCTTTCCAGCAGAAACCTCCCCAGCTTTTTTTTTTTTTTGGCAGAACTGGGGATTAAACTCAGGCTCTTGCACTTGCCAGGGAAGTGCTTATTCTACTGAGCCATCTCCCTGCCCCACCCCCCTCCCACAGCTTATTCTTTACAGACAGTATTTCTGTCAGTCTTCTGATGTGAGCTCTGACCAGAATCTCCCATACAGAACAGTAATCCACATGGTCAGATTTAGGCACAGCAACAACCCCACTTCTCTGGTATCAAATTTTGTCGTAGTTACTCTTCTCTCACTGCTGGGACAAATATCCAGCACACAAGCTTAGGGAAGGAAAGGTTTATTTAGTTAACAGTTACTGGAGGTTTCACAGTTTAAAGCAACCCAAATTATATAGCAAGACCTCAAGACACTGCTGTCCCATGCTATAGGGCCTGGAAGAGAGACTGCAGCACTGCTGTGTCCAGGTTGTTCCACTCCATACCTCCAAGAGAGGCCACCAGGCTTAGGGGAGGTAGGTGCATGCTGTCAGTTTACTGGTTCATGCCTCTCTGGCCCCACCCTGGCCCTCTGGCCCTGCTCCTCAAGCCACATGTTGCTCCTTGAGCCACGACAGCCCCATGATTTACATGAGGCTTTGCGGGGATAACTAGGTACAAACCATAACAGAGATGGAGAAGTGAAGGGGCAGCTAAGTCTACTGTTCCACTGTTAGAACACATTCTAACAGTAGTTAACAATAGAGTGTGTTAACTTACATATGAGTTGGAAGAAAGAAAAGCAACTGTAAAGGCCCTGAGTGTGATAAGATGGAGGTGTGTTTGTGGAAGAAAGTTTTTCCACTTCTATAACCTGTGGGTGATGAGACAAGAGACTGATGTTTCTCAAAGCTCTAGAAACATTTGCAAAGTCAGAATAATGTTAGATTCGGGCCAAGTAGCGGCACTGCTAAGCAGTTAGCATATCTCCATTGTAGGACTCAATTTCTGCCGTCTTCTCTCAGGAGAGCCTGTCCTCTCTCTTTTCTCCTTTGGTTGCTCCTGTCCCTCACTTACTCCCTATGCTTCAGTCTGGCTCCTCCCCTTCCTCTCGTTCTGCAGGTAGATTAGCTAAGCATTTGGCCATGTCATATCTCTATATTTCCAGTTTAACCACCAGTGTTCAATCTCCAAATGTGATTTCTGGCCATGGATTCAGGCATCCTTTCCCATCACCTGCAGGAATATCTGGAAGCTTCTCTCTCTCTCTTTTTGTCTTTTTGAGACAGGGTCTTTTTATATAGTTCAGGCTCATCTTAAGCTCACTTTGTAGTCCAGGATGGTCTTGAGTTCACAACGATCCTTCTGACTCAGCTTCCAGAGTGCTGAGGTTACAGACATGAACCACCAGACCAGGCTGGAAACTCTTCTCTTTCAGACAAACCTGAAACAGTATGGATTTCTCTTTTTCTATTTTCCATATAAACTTGTTTCTCCAACCCCAGCTTTTTAAGTAGGGGTTAGAGCCTAAGCTAAAGATAAAATTCCTATCTGAAAACCAGCACAGAGAGTCTGTTTCAAATGCCCTTGGTCAAGACCTTCTGGTGCAGTGAGATAGGCTGACAGCAGGCCAATGGCTCACTTTAATGGGTAGGACATATTTTCTAGTGATTGATCATTTCCACCATAAATTATGGATATGCATCTCTTCTGAGGCCAATGAGTTATCAAAAAGCCATTTAAGCAGCAAATTCCTTCTTTCACCATTTTCTGGGAAGTACTGACATTGCTTAAGTCCTGAGAAATATAGATCTGCCCTTTGCTGGGATGACACTTTCCTAAAAATCAAATTTTCACTTGTTAAATCTCAAGCAGGGAAGACTTTGGGAAAGGATCTGCAACTCTTCCCTGGGAGGCTTCTTTTCCCTTAGGTCTTATTTAGCACAGAGGCCTTCTGAGATCAGAGCAGGGTGGGATGTGAAAGAGTTGCACAAATTTAAGTGCAGGGTGCTTGGCTTATGGTTGCTAGTTTTTGTCAAAAGACTTTATTTATGGGCTGATGGAGGATGCAGAGACTGAGGGTGTAAAGAGAGACAAAGAGAGAGACACACAAAGAGAAACAGAGAGGGGAGAAGGAGGAGGAGGGAGGAGAGAGAAGAGAAGACAAGAGAAGAGAGAGAAGAAAGGAGAGAAACAGAGCCCTTACATCTCTCTAGATCTGGTTTTGGTTCTTGGAGGAACTAGGGAAACAGTGAAGGAGCTCCTGTGACCGGGGTTTTGTGATACTATAGTTCAGGTTGGTTCCCCTAAGACCTAGGAGAATGCAAAACTGAGGAACTGGGAGAGTGTGTTTTCTTCATTTATGCAGGGGACCCATCCAGCAGTGCTGGCCTTAGTGGAGTCTTAGGGAACAATACCTCAGGGATAGCCCCTGGTGTTTTCATATGTGCAGGTCACAAAGACAGAAAGTCAACTGCTTAGGACTCTTTTGCTCTCCTTCTGGCGTGTCCAGGGCAATCCTGGGGAACTGGTGGCAGCAGGCAGCTGTTGAGATTCTAGAGGTCAAAAGACTAGGGCGTGATTCCTAGGTCTGTGCTTCCTTTGACTCCATAGATGATGCTGGGCAAGTCTTCCCTTCTGTGTTCTAGTTTTTATTTCTTCAGTGAGGCATTTGGGGCTGCGGGAGCTCTTGGGTTCTTTCCAAATCTAGTCATTTCATTCATGTTAGCCACAGAGATTATGTTAAAATGTAAAGATTATGATTTGAGATAATGCTGGCCCCTTGATTAAAACTCCAGTCTTGGGCTGGTGAGATACCTTGGCAGGGCCTACCTGGCAAACGCAAGGACCTGAGTTTGAATCCTGGTGCTGCATGCCATGCTGTTGCTGGCCACTAAAATGGTATAGTGACATACACCTATTATCCCAGTGCTTTGGAGGCTGAGACAGGAAGATCACTATGAATCCAAGCTGCATAGTGAGACTCTGTACCAACTAACTAACTAACTAACTAACTAACTAAC
Organism: Ctenomys sociabilis; assembly: GCA_004027165.1. Classification (NCBI taxonomy): domain Eukaryota; kingdom Metazoa; phylum Chordata; class Mammalia; order Rodentia; family Ctenomyidae; genus Ctenomys; species Ctenomys sociabilis. The sequence goes on from PVKA01004892.1 coordinate 72,284, forward strand.
TAACTAACTAACTTCTGTCTTGCTTTTCACCTCGGATAGGTAATTGCAGTCCTCTCTGAGGTTTATATGTCCTTACGTCTTGTCCTTGCCCTGCCCTTACCCTCCACCCATCCATCCATTGATTCATCAGTCCATCCATCTATCTCTCCATCCATCCGTCCATCCATCCATCCCAGGATCCAGGTCCTAATGTATGCTGAGCTCATTCTCATGTTAAGGCCTGTGTTCGTGTCGATCCCTCAGCCTGGAAGGAACTTCCTAACATTTTCACAAAGACTGATTCCTGTCAGAGAAGCCCACCCTTGATGCCACCTTCCTCAGCACACACGATGCTCTCCCCACCCAGATGTGCTCTATTCCATCCCCTCATGTTATCTTCCCCATAAAATTTACAATGGTCTCCATCAAGCTCAGTATTTATTTAATGTGAGGTAAACTCTGTATTGGAACACTTTTTTGTTTTGCTCAACTCGGTATTTTCAGATGTATGTAAATTTGATTGATAGGAGTAGCACAAGAGTTTCACCTTAGTAGACCATTGGTAGAAAGACACCTTAGTAGAAAGTCCAATGACTATGACTAGAATTTGGAAAACAAGACTGCAATTTACATCAGCTTTAGGAACAGTATTTCATTTTTTCTCAACCTCAGTTCTGGGGCCTTAAGATCAGCTAAAAACATATAATCATTATTAATTAAAATAAGGAAAAGGGAAGTAATTAAAATTAAGCACCCACTGTGTGCCAGGCAACTAGTATATACACTTAATCACTTTCTGTAACTCTATAGGCACAGTCACCTCCAGTTTTCAGATGAAGAAATGGGATCTCAGTGGCATTCAGTCACTTGCATATCATTGCTCTTTTAGACATTGTTGGGTTGAAGATTAAAATGAGAAGTTTATGGGTACAAAGTCCCTGTTAATCTTCTCAGCTTCATTGCTTCTGTAACGATTATCTCTAAGAAGACTCTTAGGTTTGACTACTTACTGGAAGGACTCAAAGAAGGAAGAAAATCTCTTATCCTCATGGTTATTCCTTATTAGAGTGAAAGTGTACAGACTACAATTAGCAAAGGCAAAAAAGTACGTAGAGATGAGTTCAGGAAGAATGTGGGATAAGCTTCCACTGTCCTTTCCAGGGAGTTGTGTGGGCAGCATTTCAGTTTCCTATGATGAGATGTACCCGCACATGTGAAGTACTGCCAATAAGAGAAACCCGCCCAAGCCTTGCTGTCCCAGAGTTCTGTTGAGTGTCAGACACTCAGGCATTCAGAACTCTGTTATGGTCCTCAGTCAGAAAGAGGCATGAAACTGGAATAAGGATGTACTGGCCTGGAAAATGGAAGACATTGCCACATAATTAGGACTTGGGAAAGCTGAGCTTGGGCTTTAGTCTGACTTGGCATCTGGGACCCAGTGTGAAGGAGACTGACTAGGCCTTCACGTGCATGGAAATGGAATTTCTGAGAAGCAGTGGGGAAACTGAACTTGACCTTTGCTCTTTCATACTGTCCTGGAGTCCCTCAACAGGGAGGTGAAAAGTGGATTGGAAAGAGTGCATGATTTCATTACGAAGAACAACCCTGGCTGCCATGATTATGTCTGTCTTAGCAGCACTTTAAATTTGATTTGATGTACTGAGACTCAGTACCTCAGCCACAGCATGGCAGGAACAGTGAATCTGGCTGTGAATAACTCTTAAGCCATTTATCATAATATTGTTGATACACTGGCCCCATTCAGTACCAGTGGAAGATAACCAGATGTGCCCTAGACTCCTAACATCACTGTATATTAACAGCAACTTAGTATAAAGCTTACAGTGGAATATTCCAAATTTACTCTATGGGTTTAAATAGAAATAAAGTAGAGTCCACAGTGTACACTTTACAGAATTTTGTTAATTCAGAAAAGGGAATTGCTTTGATGGTTGGAAGCCTGTCTTGCTTTGCTGTATGGGAAGTGAGTCTTGTTTTCCTGGGAAAATTTTCAGCCATCTAGTGATTTAATATTTATTTATTTGTATGAATTTAGGACAGGGTCTACCATGTGTACAGGGTTTCATTATGTAGATCGGACTCATAGTTATTCTTCTGTTTTTAGCCTCCCAAATGCTGGGATTATTGGTGTGCACCGTGCCCAGTCTCAATCTCCATCTCAGTGTGCCCCAGGAGTGCGGCTGGCACCCACGCTGGGAATCAAACCCAGGCCACTGTGCTCTGCTGAAGAAGGCGTTTTAGTTCACTGAGCTATCTGGCCAGCCTTGATTTAATATTTATAGAGAGCCAGATCGGTGCCCAGAGATTTGAGCAGAGAAAGTTGTATTGAGTAATTTATTTTGAGGTTTTAAAGACGGTGAGGTAAGCAAGTATCTTTTCTTTCTTTCTTTCTTTTTTTTTTTTTTTTGTGATCACTGTTGGTCTGTTGCTTGCCAAACTTTTAATATTTGAGGGATAATAGAGACCAGAAGCCCAAGATGTATGAACTTTGCTGGAGTCAACACAGAAGATGTTTTTTCTCTGGAAAAAATTACATCAGTTTCTTCAAGAAAAGAAACCTGTTAATTCCTTTGCTTCGGTTTATTTCCTAGACTCTTATAACAAGAGCTTAACACAGAAGCAGTTGCTTGATGAATAAGTTTATTTGCCTTTATCTGAAAAATCTTCATAGAAATTTGGTTTAACTTTCAGCAGCTCGCTCCTGAGCTCTGAGGAAGCTTGCCTTCTGTTGAGCTACCCAATCTTTCTTCTGGGCAAGGGACATTTTGGGACGGTTCCACCTCTTCTTTTTAACTTCTCCCTTCGGCTTCTTTTCATAGACTGGTTTCTCTCGTATAGCAGCATGAGCTTTCTTATACATCTCCTCCATCATGTCTGGAGTTACATTGTTCTTTATGTACTGAGAGAACTGTTTCTTGTAAGCATCTTCATCTTCTTCCATTAGGTAACGCATATGGTCTGTGACATTCTGACCCATGATGTGCTTCCGATGGACTTCTGCATTGAACTCCTTGTTTTCGGAATCATAACCAGGGAATCATTTGGTACTGTGAGGGACAGACAAGCCTCCACCCACAGTACCCTTTAGGGCTCCAACAACTTTACTGCCAGTTGTTGTTCTGGCAAGGCCTGCATCCAAATAGCAGGTGAAGGCACCAGGTTTTCCATCAATGCTTTCCACGTTGTATTCATCTCCAGTCACCTCCACTTGGCCTTCATAGATCTTATCCATTCCAAACCTATTGAGAAGCCTGCGGGCCAGCAGCAGGCCAGTACAATATGCTGCAGCATAGTTTGCTAGGCCAACTTTCACACCGTATTTTGGTAGTTCATGTGCATATGCTGCACAAACTATCATGTCCCCTTCAATACGGGCATAAGCAATCCGACAAATGATATCTCTGTTAGTTACACGAACTATCATCCTGTATTTAGGTGTGTTGTATTTATTTTTGTCCTGTATTACCAAGCGTTTCCTAGCATAGTAATCAGTTTTGCCCTCTCATCGTCTTCTAAACTTCACTTGGTACCTCTTAAAGTAGGCCTTATTGACAACCTTAACAAAACCCATCCTGTGTAATATAGACCCGCGTCCACGGCCCTACACAGACCTGCAGGCCAAGCAGCTCCACAGGGGGAAAAAAAAGTGCAAGTATCTTTTCTTCAACAACATCAGGTTGTGTTCTTTAAATGTTAAAAATGTATCTCTTCCTCTGAAACGAATAAATGGACATCCTCATGTTTATAAACTAACCTGCTCTGAGCAGTGATTGCCTTTAGTTTTTGCTTGCTTCTTTTGGGTATGTCAGTTAACCCACAGCCAGCACCCCATGTCAGGGGCATAAATACTTCAGCTGCCAATGTGATAGAAGAGAATGGCTGGCATTTTCTGATACTTCAATATTTGAATTATGGGAATCTCATTTATTTCTGCAAAGTTCATTGCTTCTACTCATTACTATTTGAATTCTGTTCATGAGTCACCTTTGCCTCTTTGCTTACCTATGATCTCTAACTTAGCCTCTTAAGCAAGCTGTGCTATGCTGACAGGAGAAAAACATCAGTAAGTGTTTTGACTATGGTGCGAGGGCTCTACCCCCCAAACGAAGCTCTTCTCTTGTACTTTCTTGTTTCCTCTCTCCACCCTGTATGGATCTTAGAGTTGGGACTGAATAAATTGTGCCATGCATATTTGCTTCCAGTGAATTAGGTATATTTTGCTTTGCATGCATCTAGTTTCATCAGTATAATTACTTTTTCTTTTAAATTGGGAAAGGAGGGCTGTGGATATGGCTCAGTGGTAGAATGCTTGTCTAGTGTGCAAGGTCCTGGATTTGATCCCTTGCGCCACATGCATGCACACATGCATGCACATCTGGAAAGGAGAAAAACTACTAATGGTTTTGAAAAAGGTTTTTAAAGCTTCTTTCTGTCAGATGCTAGCTCATCTTTTCAGGGCACTGGCTTCCATGACTGTAATTCAGGGAAGACAGAGCTGATCAAAGGTCTCAGGAAACTGTAGTGTAACAGCGAAGCCATGACTGAGACCTGAGTGACAGTGAGGCTTGGAGGCAAGAAACAGCTTTATTTATACCAGCGGTCCTGATTAGGATCATTCCCAAAGAAAGTAGGGTCCTGGAGGCTTAGGGATGCAGATTTTATGGGATAACAAAGGGATTGTACAGAGGTGGAGCGGATTATTGTTTGGGGATGCTTCTTTCAACTGCACTGTAGTGATCAGTTGTTTCTAGGAAACAGAAGTAACAGGATCTGTAATAGGAACTGAGGTAAACTGGGGGTGCATGGGCAATGGAAACCGAAGTGCACTAGTGGGTGGGCACTTTCTATGGTAGTAGCAAAGGCCCGTGAGAGCATTCTGACCTGACCAGGCGGGCCCGCGTGCTTGACTGCCCTCCACAGACTCCCTCTTTGCTCCTGCTGTCACCATTCCTTGAGAACTTTCTCTCCAGTCCTCTCTGTCCCACAGGTCCTCCCCATCTTCCACAGCCCCTTCTCTCCCCATGTGCGGCTATCTCTAGTCTCCCAGTGCTGCTAAAGCAGTACCTCTGCTCTGCAGCCGCCCTTCATGCAAACATGCCACGGCATTCTGGTCTCAGATGTCCACAAGAGGCTCCCTGAGGACAGGCCATGAATTTAATTTTTCATAATATATTCATATCATTTTTGAGACAGAAGCATTTCTCTATGAAGTTCAGGTGGCCTTGAACACCCTTGTAGCCCAGGCTGGCCTCTAACACACAGCAATTCTCCTGGCTCAGCCTCCTGAGTGCTGGAATTACAGCCACACACCACCACGCTCCTCCTCCTTCTCCTCCCTTCTCCTCCTCCTCCTCCTCTTCTTCTTCCTCCTCCTCCTCCTCTTCCTCCTCCTCCTCCTTCTTCTTCCTTTTCGATATAGCCCTTTATGAGCATTTTATTCCTGAAGCACCTTTTTAAAAATTTATTTGATTTTATTTTATGGGAGCATCTGCAAGGTGTTCAGGATTTCACTACTAGATCGGACTCATAGTGATCTGCTTATTTACAGCCTCCCAAGAGCTGGGATTACAGGCGCGTGCCACCACTCCCAGTCTCAATTGCCATCTCAGCACACCCCAGGGGTAGGGCCGGTACACCACGCCTGGAGATAGAACCCCCGGCCCATGAGCCTGCTTGCAGTTGCTTTAATCTGAGGTGTTCGGCAATCAACCTGAAAAAACTTTATTTGCAAAGTATTATTAAGATTTTTCTTAATATAAAGATTAGGTAGGTTAAGGAATTCTTACAAAAATACTGAGAAAATAGTTGGTAAAATCCAGCAGAATTTACCTGGTTCTAACTCCTGTGATATTTTTCTTAAAACAAGCTTTTATTCAGAAGAGATGGAGATGTGAATGAGTGTGTGTGCGTGTTTGCACATGCACATGTGTGTATCTTTGTCTTTTACAATAATTCATGCCTCTGTGACTGATGTATAAAGGAAGTTGTGTCATGGTGTGGCCTCAGGATTATGAGTGAAGATTACTTTGTTTTTGGAATACAAGAACTTTATTTAAGTACAGTGGAACTTGTTGAGAACTTAAAAGATAGGGGAAGCACAAACATCTCCCCTCTGATGGAGCACCAGGCACAGGGTGAACTCCTTTTATTTTATTTTATTGAGAAACAAATAGCAATAAGACAGTTTCAAAACTGATTAATAGGACAGTTTCAATAGTTAATACCTCACACATTGTTATCTTCTTAGTGGTTATCCATATTACAAGTTACAGACAGGATATCCTATCCAACACTATTAGTACAAATCTTTCTTCTCATTGATTTTTTTTTTTTTGTTGTCTTTTTTTGAGACAGGGTCTCACTGTGCAGTTCAGGCTGGCCTTAAGCTCACTTTGTAGCTCAGGCTGGTCTCGAACTCACAACAATCCTCCTGCCTCAGCCTCCCTAGTGCTGGGATTACAGGCATGCGCCAGCAAAAGTAGGTGTACATCTATCCTAATTATACTGCATATGCAGATACAGAATGGACCTTCCTTTGTGTCCCCTTTTTTTGTTTAGTCAGATATGGGTATTCCATTGACATCTAGATATTATAGATATGTGAATTTAGCAAAACAATCTGACACAGTCCAGCAGTCCACAATAGTAGTGGTTTATGTGCAAAAGTTGTTGACTTGAGCCTTTCACAGCTCAGTATATTAATATGGCTTTATTTTATACACCTTGTTCTTATACTTTTCTGCTGGATGGTTAAGACCAAGATAAAGCAAGACCTATATAACAAGATATGTATGTTTTGTATCAGATAAGGTCAATCAAGTCCCTTCAGGGTTTATCCTGTAACCCTGTACCGCACTTTGTAGGTCCTTTATCAGTGTCAGTCATGTGGATGACTAATGGCCATCGCTTGACCAATTTGCTCTCTGTGAAAGCCTGAGAGAATGTATTTTCTCCATTTGACTCTCCTTAGGTACACTCTACACCATCGATCATGTTGCTCTGTGGCCCCATAATCTCTTTGATCAGAAAATTTGGGACACACTGAGTTACATGATGTTACAGTACAGAGGGTGAACTCTTTTTGGATGTTGTAGTCAGACAGGAAGTATCCATCTTCCAACTGCTTGCTAGCAAAGATCAGCCTCTACTAGTCAGGGGGGATGTCCCCCTTTGTCTTGGATCTTGGCTTTGACATCCTAAATGGTGTGACTGGGTTCCACCTCGAGGGTGATGGTTTTGCCAGTGAAGGTCTTCATAAAGATCTGCATTTTCAAACCAAGCATCAAAGGCAGGGACACACGGAGAAGAAGGGAAATGACACAGTGACCTTGGCGGATCTATAGTGAAGATTACTTAAACTAGTTGTGTATCACTGGGCAGAGTTCTTAGTTCCTCCATGTCTAACTTTCCACACATGTAAACAAGGAATAATACCAGTATCTAATTCATATGGTTATTTAGAGAAATCCATGAGATAAAGAACCAGGTACGGTGAGATAGCTTAGGAGACAAAGCACCTGCTTTGGCAAGTGCAGGGACCGGGATTCGATCCCTGGTGCTGCATGCTGCACCGACTCCATTCCAGGGGTGCACTGAATTGGTGACAGAGTCTGGGTGTGATGGAGCATGCCTGTAATTCCAGTGCTGGGAGGCTGAAAATATGAGGATCACCATGAGTCCGATCTCCATAGTTAGACCCTGTACCAAATACACAAAGGAAAAAAAGGGAAGAAAAGAAAAAGAACTAGGGCACAGTCAGGCACATCATTAGCACTCAACAAATAAATCTGTTTTAAAAGTTACTAGTGTACTGACAAGCCTGAAAACATAGTGTATGCACTTATTCATTTTGTAGCAGAAAATACCTGTACCCAAGCCAGTTCTTTAGTTTGTCAGTTGCCCCATAATAGTTTCTGCCCCAGTTTCAGTTGATTCAGTCTCTTAGAAAAAGCTGGTCACTGTGATGCACACTGTATAAACCAGTGCCCAGAGCTGACAGCCACTCTGCCTCTGTGCTTCCTGTTTGGTTGTCTCATACAAGCTCCTCTTGACTGCCTCATTATTCTAGGAATGATCTTGTCAATGTAAATAAATCTGCCTCCAAATCTGGGGTGTCATTTCAATGTTTCTGCTTGCCATTGCAATTTTCCATTAAAATTCACTTAGGCCCTGAATATAGAGCTTTTATATATAATACATGTTGCATACAGCCTTGACATATTTTGGAAGAAGGAATCTTTCCAAATGAGGTTACTGTAAATCCATAAGAATGATTCAATTAGCAGAATCATAAGTTCACCTATATTTCTGATATCCTGTGATTCTAATGGAGAATATTAGTGATTTAGATAAAATATTTAAGATAAAACATTCTCAATTGGGATGCTATCTTCAAAGGGGCAGATATTGGTTCTTTTTGGGATGGTAAAAATTTTCTCTGCTCCCCGCCGCGTCCTCTTTCTCCTCTTCCCCCTGCCTCCTCTCCTCTCTCTCCTCTTTCTTCTCCTCATCTTCCAGCCCTCACAGATAGAATATTTAGAAGATTACAGTTTCATGGAGAACGGCCAGTAGGAAGAGAAGGAAGCCTTTTAGAGCTCCTTTGGGGATAGTGATGGGAGAAAGGTAAGCGACACCACTGCACAATAGTGGATTTGATCTCTTCCCTAACTAGTTGTCTCTCATGCCTTTCTGATCAACTAATGCGTATTAATGCTACATTCAATTTGTAACTAGGAAAAATGGGAGTCAATCCTGTGGTCTAGGGATACAAGAAAAGCACCCTGTGTTTGAAGATAACTGTGGGCTATAACCTCCAGTAGACATTTTATATATCCAAGCTGTTTATTTTTTCATTGTCCTGTTCAAATCTGTTGAACTTTTTTGTCTTTTGGTCTACCCAGATGCCATATGTGACTGAGAAAACAGCACTGGACACAGGAGGCAAAGGAATCTCACAACCAGAGAGGGTAGCATCACTCCTGGGACCAGGTATGTCGTTTCAGTGTTTCTGTTTGCCACTGCAATTTTCCATTAAAATTTACTTAAATGAATATTAAGTGAATTGAAGATAACTGTTGGGAAATTGGGCATAAATGATGTGGGAAATGCTCATTCATCAAGACTGGGTTACCTATTTCTCAAACAGCTTAGTGACACTCTGGCTGGATTTTCTATTTCTGGCAAAGCCTCCCACACTAACGACCTTGAAGGAGACCTTCTGGGCATGCCTCCTGTAGATTCATTGCACCATTTGCAAGAGTGTCGACCTCCTCAGAGCCTGGCAGAGGGAGTCTAAGCAGTGAAACATTTGCACCTGTTCCTCAGGAATTGGGGCACAGACAAAGACTCGAAGGTCACATGAGCTTGTCTCTGGACACCCTTTCTTCAAGAGTGTGTTTCATGTCAGGACACCAACTTCAAGTGTTCACACTCTGAGCATTTATTTTAGGAAGAGTGATTGAATCCTTTTACCATTCCTGGAATACTTACATACATAGTGGACATACAACATGAACTAAAGCACTAAGTACTTTTTATGATTGTGAAAGCAGTCTGGTATTTTAAAAATTGCTTAAGTAAATAGCAGTGCATTTTTCTTACAGGATACTAAATGGTTTCCTTTTTGTACAGGGAATCGAACTCAGGACCTTTTGCTTGCCAGAAAGGAATTGTGCCACTGAGCTATCTCCCTGGCCCAGTTCATTTTTATTTTCATCCAAATGTTTTCCCTTAGGTAGCTTCTGAGTATTCTTCTCCAAATACCTATAATCTTGCTAATCATAATCAGTTAATGAAAATTATTAAACATAAAAACATAGTGCTCCCAGTCCATTTTTTTTCTACCTCACATCTACCAATGTTTGTTTCTTAAAGGCAGCCAGCAATATAAAAAACTTCTTAATTTTATTTAACTTAAAAAATAAGACACTGCAAACCCACCATCCAGAGACATTAATTATAGTCTTTTCAGTATTATTTTAAACTATGTCACCCATGAATACTTGCTAATTGTATTAGTAGGAGAAATAACTTTCTAATGTTAATACTGTGGGATTACTATACTTATTTTAAAAATAAACCTCCTGAGATGAGGTAGTAAATAATGGTGAAAGTCTATTACAAAAGGCTGTCACCATAAAAATTATTTATATGACTATTTAAAGGTCCAAGAAAATTTCTTAATATTCACTTAGTAAAAAAACTCTGCATAAAATTATGAAACCAGAATAATCTGCCTTTTTTTTGGTAAAAGGACATTTATTTTATGAGTCATGATAAAGACAATAACATATGTACATGCATGTATACACATATAAGTCATGGCAATTGGGCTCACACGACTATGGTAGCACAGAAGCCCCAGGTCTGTTGTCTGTAAGCCAGAGGCCTAGGAGAGCTCATAATATAATTCATTCTAAATTCAAAGACCTGAGAATTCAGGGGGCCACTGGAATAATTCCTGAGTCCAAAGGTCTAAGCACCAGGAGCTCTAATATCCTTGGGAAAAGATGGCTATACCAGCTCAGGAAAGAGAAAAATCTGTCTTGCTTCTGCTTGTTTTTTGTTCTTCTTGGGTTCTCAACTTACTGGCTGATGTCCAGTCACATGGGTGGAGGTGACTTGCTTTACTCTGTCTACTGATGAAGTCTATTGATCCAAATGCTGGTCTCCTAAACACATCCAGAAATGCACATCCCCCAAGGCACATCCAGAAATAATGTTTAGCAACCTAGTTAGGCATCCCTAACCTAAACCCAATCAGGTTGACACATAAAATTAACCATCACATCACCTAAAAAGTATTTATCATTATATGGCATACAACAAAGTGTATTTTATTACAACATAGGAGACCTATACATAGGTGACCAGCCAAGAAGTAGCTTTGGCTGACCATTTAGAAAAAAGGCTCATAGAGAAGGGCACCAAGGAAGCAGAAGAAGGGAGTATTTCACACTAGGGTTGGGGAAATGCCCAATGCACTGTAATTTCAAATAAAACGAGCATGATGATCTATCTCTTGGTTTTGGCAATAAGGGAATGAGGGAAGACATATTCTAATATTGGCTTTACTTAAATAGTGCTCACTGTCTAAAATTATTGGAGTCCGCAGCTCATAAGAATGAAGGAAATTTCCCTTCTTTTCTAAAGAATGACTTTTCATGATATAGAACCAAATAATTTACTTTTTCACATGTCACATTTTTATTTTTATTTATTTATTTATTTTTTGAGAGCAAAACTTTATTGGAAAGAAAAGCTTCTGTCAGAGAGGGACAGAAGTGGGCCCCGAGCGGGTTGCCTGGGGAAGCTGTCTCTTTCAGGGACTTTATTTTTTATTTTATTTATTTATTTATTTTTTTTGTCTTTTTGAGACAGGGTCTCACTATGCAGTTCAGGCTGGCCTTAAGCTCACTTTGTAGCTCTGGCTGGTCTCGAACTCACAACAATCCTCCTGCCTCAGCCTCCCGAGTGCTGGGATTACAGGCATGCGCCACCATGCCTGGCTCCAGGGACTTTAATAGTGTAAAGCCATGTGGGGCTAAGGTGGAGAAAATGGGAACTCGCTTAGGTGGATGTGAGGTGGGACAAAACTATGGTCAACCAATGGGATTACAAGCACCATTGATCAGGTAAAATTGATTAGGTCCAGGGCCAAATGGGGAAGTGAGTCACGGAGTGGGTGGGCATGAATACGGGACAAAATCTCTTCCCATTGGGGGTTGGGCTAGTGACTCACTTGGGTCTTTTCAGGTGATTGATACCTATTTAGAATATCAATCCCAGGCACTATTCTTTTAGCATTTGCTTCGTCTTTAGGTCTGGTTTACAGCAGGAGCATATGTCCCTCCAATAGTTGTCTTTGTCTTCTGTGTTATATCCTTTGAGGGCTTGGCCCTGTCTATCTGCCTATAATATTTCTATCTAATTTGGCTGTCTGTAACATTTCCCCCTCTGAAGAAGTAACCAGAACTGCCATGAGTGAATTCATGGGTAAAGACTGCTCTGGCTTCTTCAGTCTGAAAGGGGTCGTAGCTGTGAGCAGGCAGTCAGATATATTCTTCAGAGGTTCTATCTAAAGATCCTCAATAGACACCAGGCCTTTTCATTATAGCTTTGAATCTGGAGAAGACAAAGCTGAAGAAATAATTAAACACTCAAGGGTCAAATAGTTACAACAGGATAATCATGAAAAAGACAAGTTAGAACCTTTTGTAGGTCCATTAGCAGATATCTCTTAAATGTGGGGTTTAATCCCTTTTTTATCTTCCACAGCCATTGTATATTGTTTTAAATAAACTGGCCTTTCCTGTTATTACTGGGGCACATGAATTGCCAGAAATAGAGAAAACACCAAGTACTCTCCAGTTGGCAAGCGGGGCCACTGGCTGTGTAACTACCCACAAATCTGCATAAGCATCTATTGAAAGTTTCACAGGCTTTCTCCATATATTGGCAGTTAACATGGGTCCCCTCAGGCTGAGAAGGAAGACACATGATCTCCCCAATCTGAAGCTTTCTCTAACTCCATCGTAAACACTTTTTTTTCCCTCTAGCAGTTTTGGACATTTCTCCTTGAAATGTCCTTTCTCTCTGTCTGGATCCAATGAAGCATAACTTTTTTCCATTTCCTGACTGGCCTTTGTTTCTTTAGGCTGCTAGTGTCACCATATTTTATTTTTTATTTATTTATTTATTTATTTTTTTGTCTTTTTGAGACAGGGTCTCACTATGCAGTTCAGGCTGGCCTTAAGCTCACTTTGTAGCTCAGGCTGGTCTCGAACTCACAACAATCCTCCTGCCTCAGCCTCCCGAGTGCTGGGATTACAGGGATGCGCCACCACGCCCGGCTTAGTGTCACCATTTTTATGTTTCATCTACAATTTCATTTTGTATCCTTTTTGTCTCAACTTAAATTTATTCCTGTAAACCCTTTTAACTTCCACACTTGTATCAGATACCAGGGGCTCACTGAGCAAGTTATAACTTTTCATTTTGAAGGCCTCCTGTCTGAGGAATGTGAGAGCAACTTTTTTTTGTAAAAAGGCAGAAAACCCAGAGAAGAGTCAGCTCACCTTGGCTGTAAGAGGTGGACAGTTAGTTAAGGCCTTACTATGTGTCTCTATAAACAAAATCTGGTGGACCCTAGTAAAATGAATCTTAATCTAGCATATTTGTTATAGATTTTACCTGTATGATTACCTGGGTTTTGTTATCTTCTAGGAAAGAAAACATTTTTTGAGAAATTAGAGCACATATAATCAAAGCATGAACATTCAAGATAACAGGTACATTTATAAACTTTTTTGGGACCTAGCAATAATAACTTACTAGCTCTTAGACCTCTTTATTCATGAAGTCTTACAGTTTGAAATAAATCTCTCTAGCTTTAGTTAAGAGACATCACACCTGTATTAACTATGAGCATGAAATACCTGAGTTACATCAGAAATCAACAGATTAATTTATGCATTTATCATGAAATACACAGTATTCAGTCAGATTAAACCAATGAAATACCTTTCAAATCTTGGACATAAACAACAATATATTACATTTGTAAAATGTCAGCCTCAGCATCATCTTGATTAGTAAGCAATCTGAATATATAGCAGTATCTAAGTTATAGCTAAAGCAACACATCTTCTAAAATCTGTTTCTATTGAGATGCAACAACTGAAAGGAAAGTCAGGGCTGGAGAAGGACAGAGACCTGTGCTAATGTCCAGCAATAGGCTGGATTTCTTCCTGTAGTTGTGATTATTCAGGGCTCCGCTGTAGAGATAGCAGGTAGAGGTAACAGTCTGGCCAGAGGGAAGAGGCAGGCTCAGGGCCCTTCAATTCTGCTGGACCACCTGGGAAGCTGAATCTGAGCTCTGGGGCCTTCACCTCAGAGTGTGGTATCACTTCTAGTGGCTGCTTTGGCAGTCAAGACATGCCTTGTGGGCCTCTTAAGGCAGTCCCTCTTATGCTATCCTGGCTTCTGACAGTAGCTGCAGATGAACTTCATCATCATTTAGCTCTTCTTGGATCCAAGAGAATCAGACTTAGGGTGTGTTTTGAGGCTTCAAAGGTAGCTGTTTTTTAATCTCTTTGTTTTCTCTCCCTGGTTTTCCCAGTTTCAATTACAGGACACTTAAACAGTTTTTTACTAAAGTATCAAATGATTTATTTAGAGAAAAAGCTATCTTTTGTCACTGTTTTCTAATATCTGGAGCTGACTGAGTAATGAACTTATCTATAAGAATGATGTATCCCTCTATTGAATTAACATCTCAGGAAATATTTCTTGCCAGTGTCTCTATTAAACATTACAAGAAATCAGAGGGGTGTTCATCTTTCCCCTGGTAAATAGCTAAAATTTAAGATAACTATAAGGCTTGGTTCTAGTTTTTAGACCTTCAAGAATACACACTTGAAAGAAAAATGTCTTTTTCAGTCTCCTTCCTGGCTATTAAGTCACCAGGGCTTGGGCTCCAGTGGGAACTAGAAGTTCCACTGGTTGTCTATCTTTTGGCTCCTTATAATAATATAATATTCCTCTCCAAATGCAGTAGTAGCTTGTAATGCTGTCCATATTTCCATAGAAGTCAAAGCTTTGTTTAAGATTAACATTACATCTCTCTAATCTAGTTCATAAGTCTGAATAAATCCTATAAAAGACATCAATGTACTTATCAGGATCATCTAAAATTTTTTTAAGATCTACTTTAAGATCTGTTTTAGGTCACTAAGAGAAAAAGTTACATGAACCCTGGACTTTCCAAATTGTCCATTTACCTCTTGTAAAAGATATTGTCCTTGAACAGCTTGCCTAAAGTGCAGCTAGGGATGGGTATAGCCCTGTAGAAGGCTGGATTACAGCTGGTCTAGAAGCCCATCCCCTAGACTAGAAGGGCACAGAGGGGAAACCTTATTTTCAGTAATGGTGGGCGAGACTGTGCTTAATGCTGTCTTGTCCTTAGGCTCCGAGATAGTGATACCTGCCTGGTTCTCCTGTTGTTTACATCTACACTTTTAAAACTTTATTAAATAACAATATCCTTTTTAGTGCAAATCAAATCTGAAGGCATTTTTACTATTTTTCTTTTTACATCATCTTTCTAGTTATAAAATAGAATCATAATTCCTCTGCATTCCATTTGGATTAAATGGCTTTTTTTTCAGCATGTAAGGATCAAACGTTTTTTGGTGCCTAATGAAGCACTCTAAAGGAGTAAGAGACTTTAACTGTGAGATCCCATATCTGGAATACAATCAGAAACTCTAGGGCATTCCCCTTTCTTATTTCTAATTGGTTCCCTCCCCCAAGATGTCCCTTGAGTAGCCCTCTCCAGAGCAGGTGGCTGCTCCTGTTGGAGCGAAGGGAGACAAGGTCCCACCAGCCTATCCACCCTCGAACTGATGTGGATTCTTATCTCCTGAATGTCTCACAAACTCTTTACTTACTCTTACTCACCATTTATAAGTTAACAGCTACAATTAGTTTTGTATTAGGAATGTGTACAGAAGGAAGCATAACCATGGCACAAAAGGTCAATTAGAAGGGAGCAATTCTCAGGCTATAAAAATCACTTCCAGAGATAGAACTATTGACTGGAGGGATTTGGCCCCAAGCATTGAGCCAAGTCTCCAGACACTTGATTTTTTATCTCATCTCATCTCATCTCATCATCTCATCTCATCTCATCGGTAAACATTTTTAGCAATTGGACAAGATTTAACCTTGAAGCTCACAGTTTAAACTTATATTTATCATCTAGCAATCATGTTTTACATGTTAGTAAAAACACAATACAGCTGGCACACATCTTACTCTTATTGAACATGTAAGGCACAGATATAAATTACTTTTTTTTTCAATAGTCACTGTGAAATGTAAACTATCGCAAGCTGTCTCAGTCTTATTTTTGAAAGAGTGGCTCATTAACTTGTTCTACTGAAAAGCTCAGGTAAAATTCCTAGTTTCCTAGCAAAAAGAAAGAAAAAAGTACAATAGGTAAGAGGAGATCTTTCAGTGGTTAGGAGCCAGTTTCCAGCAAGGAACCTTTGGGTTTGGTGCCTTAGCCCCTCAAGTATTCTCACTCTCTTTTGGCTCACACAACAAGAGATGTCTCCAGAAAGGAAGCCATCAGTTTTCCTGGTCAACATTCCATCAGCCATAGGCTTCGGTGGGGATTCACCAAAGAATGGCTGGGGAAACCTGTCCTCTGCTTTAAAGAGTGGCAGCTGCTCTAAGAGCATTTTCTAGCTGGCAGAGTAACCACTGTTTGTCCACATTCTATAAGGGATAGTTAAAAGTCTGAATAAGATCGCTTAGCATTCCACAGTAAAGGTTTTAAAGTCCATAACTTATCTCTTATGCACCTAAATGATAACTAAACTTAGGAGAAAAGGTTGAAATCCTCCCTCACACTAAACGTGTTTTGGTCCCATAAATGTGCTGCTTTTGGAGATAGCTCCTTCTGGTGTCATCCAGAAGTCAGTTCTCTCCACTGTGTCTCAGGTTTAGCCTCCTGAAGGAGACTTGCCCAGAGCACTAAGCTGGGATGTGGCTTTTCTATTTGGTCTGCTGGACAGACAGAGTACTCTGTCTCATCTGACCCAGAGATGGGGTATGTGTCCTTTTTCTAAAATGACTTCCCTGTCTTTGGCATTAACAAACGCTCATTTTCTAAGGGCTTCACTTAGTTAGAACAGTCAGAGTTTTCCTAATTTTACATGCCTCTAAAAAGGAAAGTACAAAGAGGTGGGAAAATTAGGAGTAAAGTCAAAGGAAGGAAACTGAAACAGAGCAGGCCTGACATTCCCTCTAGCATGTAGAGGGGGATCAGAACCAGTCTATCCTAGTGAAACCTGTCCTCCAAGTCTTTCAGAACAGTTGCCAACCTAATGTCATTTAACTGGCAAAAGGAGTCCTGTGTTTCATATACAGGCATGTATATTTTCTAAGTCTGAGCTATATTTAAAGGTCCCATTTTACAGAAGTTTACATAAAATCCACTAGGAGGCTTACTAACATTACTCCCTCTAGCGCTATCCTCTAAATTTAAGCCAGGAATGCCAGTACATTTAGCATCTAGTTCAAATGTAACACATGCAAGTACAAAATAGTCATAAAATGTCCTATTAAAGAAGTATAAAGTTGAAACATTTCCTTTTTTTTTTTTTTTGGCAGAACCAGGGATTGAACTCAGGCCCTTGCTTATTCCACTGAGCCATCTCCGCAGCCCCCCATTTCCACATTTTAACTTAGATTTACCAACAACGTTTTGGCCAATATTTTAGCAAAACCACGTAAGACAAATCATAAGCAATTGTAAGCAATTTTAGCAGTACTATGAAACAAAACTATGTGAGGCAAAATATAAACAATTATGAGCAATGGGCAAAGACATATGAACATTTAAAACATAGAAATGTGTTACGTAAGCAAGTCTCAATCCAGAATTTATAAAAGACAAGCAAACTCATGCCTCCGTCCAATGATCTCGGTGGATGACCTCCAAATGATGCAGGGAAGTAAAACTCCTAACCTGACCTGCAGGAGTTCGTGTTCTCTAAAACTGAAGGATGAATTTTAGGAACAAATGGAGGTTGAGGGTAAAACTTTATTGGAAAGAAAAACTTCTGTCAAAGAGGGACAGAAGGGGGACCTGAGTGGTTTGCCCCTGACACATATTTTTAATTAGCAGTAGTATGGCTCACTTCTTCCTGATTTTATTTTACTTTTTAAAGTTTCTAATACTAGGAGAAAATATCATACCATGTCTTACAAGTGGATTATAAATCAAAGATACAGTATAAATCATAAAACAAAAATTAAAATTAAACAATATTCACAAAAATTAATTGAACATTAATTGATTCAAATTTAAGGTGAATATTTCAAAGCAATATTCAAAAATCAAAATTAAATTATGATTCCAACTAAGAGGCCAGAATGTAGTGTATTGTATGTATGAATCTGTGATCAATTCAGAGTACTCAAATAGTATTTGAATAGGTTAATATAGACAGGTTGCAGTAAATTGTATCTGTATTTCCATTAAAATGTAAATATTTCTTAGCTTCTTTAATTTCATCTAGGACACACTGATTGCTGAGGAGGGTATTATCTAGTTTCCATGTGTTTATAGAGATTTTTCTCTTTATTTTGTCAATAATTTGAAGTTTCGTTGCACTATGGTCAGATAATACACATGTTATATTTTAAATTTCTTTTCACTTAATTAAGCATGTTCTATGTGCTGGCACATGATCTATTTTGAAAACATCTCATGTGCATCTGAGAAAAAATATGTATTCTCATGCTGTTGTGTGGAACACTCTGTAAATGTCTTCTACATCTTTTTCTTCTCAAGTTCAGTTTGGTTCTGTTATTTTGTTTTTTATTAACTTTATTGAAAATCAATAATTACATATCATATTAAAATTGTGGACAGATACTGAAATGTGAAAGATATAATATGTAGACAGAGTGAAGTTTAGAGAAATATTTCTGAAATGAATACATAGCATGAGATTAATAGATTGCACATTGTAAGTAAATTATTTACAAATTTAAATGAATATAACAATAAAAATTGTCCAAAATAAAAATGAGGAAAGAATTTACAGATAAGTCATATAATAGTTTACTCTGTGTCACAATCAAGAAACTTATTTTCATATAATTAGAATTCTCAAAGTAGAAAGGGGTAGGCAATACATACCTAAAGATTTAAAATTTCTGAATTTAGTTGAAATTATAATACCATATTTCCAGGAAAAAATGAACTTTTTGCACAAGAAATTTGAATAAAATCATGCCAAGATATACAGAAATGAAATTGTCCAAAATTTATTGTAAAGAAAAATATCATTAAAGCATATACATAAAAAATATCAGATATTGAAGAACAAAATTAAATAGCATCTTATTCCACATTAGAAAGAAAAAAAAGACCAAGTGTTTAAGAAACTGAACTAATTAAAGGATTGAAAGAAAAAAAAAAAAAACTTGCCTCCCGGAATGATTTTGGGAATATTGCTTTCTTTTCAGTTTCATTGAAAAGTTTTAGGAGTATTGGGAGTAGATCTCTAAATTTCTTGTAGAATTCAAGAAATAGCGTAAATCTATCAGGACCTGGATTTTTCTTTATTGGTAAGTTTTCGATTACATTTTCAGTTTCATTGGTTGATATTGAATTACTCAGCATTTCTATATCTTCTTGATTGAGTTTTAATAATTTGTACCTATGTAATAATTGAGGAGATGGCTCAGTAGAATAAATGCTTCCCTGGCAAGTGCAATGCCCTGAGTTCAATCCCTGCTTCCACCAAAAAAAAAAAAAAAAAAAAAAAAAAAAAAATCTGTCCAATTTTTCTGTGTCTTTGACTCTGTGAGAGTAAAGAATTTCAAAATATTTATTGAAGACCTTCTGAATTTCCACAGGATCTGTAATAATTCCTCACTTTTCATTCCTTGTTGCTTGAATTCAATTTTTTTCTGTTCTCTTATGTTTGTGGCACTGAAGATTGAACTCAGGATCCTGCACCTGCCAGGCAGGCAATAATTCTTTCTTCTTTGAGGAGATTAGCCAGGGGTTTATCAATTTGGTTTAATTTTTCAAAGAACCAGGTATTTGATTCATTAATTCTTCATATTATTTTCTTTTTCTCAATTGCATTAAGTTCTGCTCTAATCCATAGAATTTACTCCTATCTTTACTTTGGGCTTGGTTTGCTTTTCTTTTTCTAGAAGCTTGAGGTGCTGTACTGGAATATTCATTTGTTCTCATTTTGTTTTCCTAATGCATAAGTTCCCTCTAAGAACTGCTTTCATTGCATCCCACAAATTCTAGTAATTTGTGCTTGAATTTTCATTGCGTTGTAAATATTGCTTAATTTCTTGTTGAAGTTTATCTGTAACTCACTGGTTGCTGATGTGGGTGTTATTTGATTGCCATATATTTTTAGGGTTCCTTTTGTCATTAATTTGCATTTTAATTGTGCTATGGTCAGATAATATGCATTGGATAATTTCTGTTTTCTTGCATATACTTAAACATGACCTAGGAACAAGTATGTGGTCTATTTTAGAAAACTTTCCATGTGCAGCTGAAAAGCATATGTATTCAGATGTTGTTGGGTGAAACATTCTGTATATCCTCACTAAGTTAATTTGTTCATCGGTTTGGTCCAGTTTTACTACATGTTTGCCAACTTTTTGTCTGCTTGAACTATCTTTTTGAGATAAGGGGATGTTAAGGTCCCCTGTTAAGATTGTCATGTTGGTTATCATATTTTTCATGGCCATTATAACTTCCGTTACATATTTAGGTGCTCCCATACTTGATGCATCCATATTTATGACTGTCATGTCTTCTTGGAATTTTCCCCTAACCAGTATGCCATGAATTTCTTTATCTTGTTTGGTCATTCTTGCTTTGCAGTTCAGATTGTCTGTGAGCAGGATTTCTACCCTTGTGGTTTTTTTTTTTTTTTTTTTGAGGTCCTGGGGCATACATTATTATTTTAAGTCCTTTGCCTTTCAGTCTGCAAGTTTCTTTATGGGTTAAATTTTTTTTTTTTTTTTTTTTTTTTTTTTTTTTTTTTTTTTTTTTTTTTTTTTTTTTTTTTTTTTTTTTTTTTTTTTTTTTTTTTTTTTTTTTTTTTTTTTTTTTTTTTTTTTTTTTTTTTTGTATACAGCACATTGTTGGATTTTGTTTCTTAAGCCATTCTGCCAATTCATTTGTTTTAATTGGTGAACTGAGTTCATTTATATTGGTGGTTATAATTGATATGTGTTGAGTTGTGTTTGTCATGTCATTTTCCTGTTCTTGGTTCCCTACATTTCTCCTGTGTTTGTTTGCCATGTTGTGTGGGTTCATTCTGTAGTCATTCTTGGAACTGTGGTCATTTTGATTCCTTTGTAGAATATCTTTTAGTACTCTGAGTAGGGTTGTTTCAGTCATCATGGATTTCGTTAAAAATTCTTTGTCATGGGAGTATTTAATTTCTCCATTAAACTTGAAAGAGAGTTTTCAGGTTATATCACTGTGTTGGAATTTGTTTTCTTGTAGGACTTGAAATATTTGGCTCTATGCTCTTCTTGACTTGATATTTGTAAAGAGAAATCTTCTGTTATTTTGATGGGTTTTTTTTATTTTTTAGTAATTTGATTGAGAAAATTTGCAATGAAAAAGCTTCAAAACAGGTTGGTAGTAGAGTTACAACAATTAATACATTGCATATTATTGTCTTTGTAGTAGTCATTTATGGCACAGGATGCAGACATGATATTCTGTCCAAACATTATTGGTACAAATCTTTCTTCTCATTGAATTGAGAGACAGTAACTGTATATGTATCCTAACTGTTTTGTATATGTAGATACAAAATGGTCATTAATTTATATCACATTTTTTCTTTAGTTTTGTCAGAGATGGGTATTCCATTGCCATCCAAATATTGTAGGTGCATGAATTCAGCAAAATATTCCAATATAGTTCAGTAGTCTACGATAGAAGTGGGTTATCCACAGGACTGGCAATGTCTGAATCTGATGACTTGAGCCTTCCACAGCTCAGCATATTAACATGGCTTCACTTTTCATACCTCTTTTCTATACTTTTCTGCCGGATGGTTAAGACCAAGGTAAAACAAGACCTATATAACAAGAAATGTAACTTTTGTATCTGACAAGGTCACTCAAGTCCCCTCGGGACTTATCCCAAAACCCTGTACTGCACTTTGTAGATCCTTTGTCAGTGTCAGACTTGTGGGTGAGTCATAGCCATTGCTTGACTAATTTGCTGAGTTTTTCTTTAAATGTGAGCTGTTTCTGTTCTCTAGCAGTTTCTAGTACATTGTTCTTCTGCTGATTTTTTTGGATCTTGATTATTGAATATGTGGTTGTAGTTTTAACTGAGTTGATATTATTTGGAGTCTTGTATGCCTTCGTTACCTGAATGTCAGGTTTTTTCCTCATATTTGGGAAATTTTCTGCTATTATGTCTGCTCATATTCTTTTTATGTATTTGTGTTGGCCTCTTGTTTCTCACTGATGGCTATTAGTCTTATGTTGCTCATTTTTGCAACATCTTGAAGCTGTTGAATTATTATTTCCTGGATTCTAGTTGTTTTTAAGAGATATTTCCTTATCTTTTTCCTAGTTGCAATGATCTCTTCAAGATCTGATAGTCTGTCTTCACTTTCTTTGAAATGGTTTTCTAAACTGGCAATAGAATTTTTATTTGCCTGTATATCTATTTAAATCTGCTGTATGCATTCATTAGCATCCCACATTTTTCATTCAAAGTTCTATCATTTTTGTATTCTCCTGTATTTTTTATTAGTGACTTCTTTAGCATTGCTAAATAATTCTTTCATTATAGTTATCATTTCTTTTTTTACCCTGGAGATTATTTCTGATCTGATTTCTTATCTACCCTTCTGCAGTAGCTTCTTTACTTCAGTTGCAATTATTTCAGAGATTTCAGGTGTGTAATTTCTAATTTCATCTATGCTTATGTCTCCTGGGTTTGTTCTGGGTGGGCTCAGGGCCTGAGAATGCATTTTTCTCCTTTTTAAAAATCATTTTCAATTTTAGATCTCTCTCTAGTTTGATTTCTGCAGTATATTTTTGTGAAATTTTGATAGTAGCCAGCTGTATCACAAATCAGAGCCTCCCTGTCAAGAGTCTGTTTCCTAGGTATCTCTCTGGTGTCAGAGATTCTTTTTTTTTTTTTTTTTTTTTTTTTTTTTTTT